>JAOTQJ010153344.1:0-30784 GCA_025642045.1 Solanum sejunctum
TCATATAGTACTAATACACGTTTTTGTGTATTGTTTGAAAAATGATACCCACCAAAAATTTTGATTAGTAGTTTAGATAACAACCATGCATATGTAGGTGTGTAACAATGTTTGTTCTGATAAGTGAGGATAAATTGAGATGAAAAGCATGATCTGAGAGTCTTTTGTTGATAATATAGGTAGTGCCATGTGAGTGTGAGCTTAATTTTCCAAATTCATGTGCTGTGTGCTAATTCAAAACTTGCCCTATTACTTTAAGTTAGATTTTAGATTAATTGGATTAGGAAAGGATCTTAGACCATTGTTCTTAATAGTCCACGTAGCCTAAATAACCAACCAAAATTGCAGTATATCCCTTGTTCCTCATATTATACCTATTCTTTGGAAACACCTGATATAACCTAGATTTGTTAGTTGTAAAATCCTAAAATTGGCCTTGGTTTTTATTTGAACATTGTGCACCTTGACTAAGGCAAAAAACTTAAGTTAAGGGTGGCTACCAAAGTGGCCCTAGTTTTGAGGATGGATATTGTGCACCTCAACTCAGGGTAAAAGCCTAAGTTGAGGGTGACTCTTTTGATCATTTCTTCGCATGTACCTGCAGTAACAATCAAGTAATGTCCTTTGATTTCACCTGTTTTAGCCTGTGCTTTAAAAAGGGCTTCGGCACAAAAGCAAAAATGATCTCTGCAACACATAAATGGTTGTGAGTTCATGAGAACACAAATATAAGGAGGGGAGTTGGTGATATAGAGAAAAAGGGAAAAATCAGGTACTCGGTGCAAGAAAAAAATAAGTGATGCCTTAGTTTGTGAGCTAAAAAGAAAAATAAAGTGTAAAAGTAAGGCAAAAGGATGAAAAATAAAAATAAATCACCCAAAAAATCTTGAATTAAGAGAAAGGGAGAATGCGATAGAAATAGCAGAGTTGGTAAGACAAAAGTGTAGAAAAACCCAGTGGCACAAAGGGCCTCTTATACCAAAGTCCCCTGAGCCTATGTTACAAGCCTAGAAAGTCCTAAAGTGATCTTAGTCTAAGTAGTTGAAGGTATTAGTTATGAGTATAGAGGTAAGCCTATGGTATTAGCCATAATGCATGAATATCTCTTGCGAGGGTGAGTGATTTTGCATAGTCCCAAGGCCATTCATGAAAACATTATTGAGTGTCGAATATGGGACTTCTTTCTACGAGGGCACTTGCATTCCATTGTTAGCATTAGACTTATTCAGTGATTATGGTTTGTTGATAGTACCTCACTTGTCATAGTTGTGTTATCACATGCACTAGTCTGTATTGGTTTGCTAGATGGCTATTAATTATGTTTTGAAAATGTGGTGTGGGTACCTGAGTTTGAGATTGATGTTATGTATGTCATTAGGTTGAGGTTTGTGTGTTACTGTTTTCCTTATGTAGATTTAGTCCATCGCTTGAGGGCAAGCAATAATTTTATTTTGATGTACTGCAAAAATACAACATTTTTAATGCTTAAAACTTGGAATTTTGTGTGATCTAAATGCAATATTAGTTGATTTTATGTGTTTTTGTGTTATATTTGCAGGATTCTAGAGTTGGCCAAGATTTTGGGAAGAAATACAAAAGTTGTTGAATTTTGATGTAGCACGAGACCTTTTATGGGCTATAGGTCATTCTACAGGTCATGAAGTGGTTTCGTGGACAATTCCACTGAGGGATTGATTTTCTAAAGTTGGTTTTACAAACATGCAGATGGGTCGTGGAATGATTTACAAGTCATAGACCATTATTTGTGCATTGAGGATCAGAGATTGTGACTTTTTGAAGATTCATCAGACAAAACCCCCCTAATGGGTCATAAACCACTTTACAAGTCGTAGACTTAAAGTCTAATTTTCCAGCAGCACTATAGACCCTAGTTACGAATAGTGGAATGCAATACAGCCAGTAAACCCCTTACGTAAGGTTTGCCGACCAGTTATCCTATTATGTTTAGGACTTGTACTTTACTTATTATAAATAGGTTTTTAAGGTTATTTTTCAGAAGTTTTTGCTTAGTACTCAAAGAACTCAGTAATTAGAGAGTGAAAATAATGAGATTACATTAGAGAGTCTTTGAGAACACTTGTACTTTAATTTTATCTTTAAGCTTGTGATTCTAATTGAAGTTGGATTTGCTTGTTCTTAATTCAATTGTGTAAGTGTTCAATATGTATTTCCAATTCATAATTCTTGCATCTACACTATGCATGAGTAGCTAAATCCGCAGCTAGGTTTGTGGGAACCATGAAGAACTAACAAGGTAAAATTAGATAATTCATAATTCTTGGAATATGTGGATGCTACATTAATTAACTCTCATCGCATTGTATATTTCCGATGGTGGCCAGCATTGGACCTTGCCTAGTGTTACTGACTAGACCAAGGTAGTAATGAATAATAAAAGAGATAAATTAATAGGATTCGATTGATATATTCTCATCTAATCAACGAAACTGGGCCGAGGGAAGGTTGTACTAGGACTAATAGGTAAGGGTTAGTAATGCACATTATGGAGATGTTCCAAGTCATATAGTGAAATTCACCTCTCACCTTTGACCAATGGGCTTGGTGAACTTAACTTACCGTCCTTCATGCTATACACTAGAAAAGAATTAGGTTATCCAGTGATACTGAGTTAGGAATCATAGTGAACACAAAACCCTAGTTTCTCTCCATATTGATTTGTCTTTTGTGTTAGTTTATTTTTTTCCACTGGTTATTTTAAAAAAAAACACCCTTGGGAAGTAAGTTGGTTATCTACTCAAATTGCAGTCATTGAATTCTCTAAGGTCTACGTATTCCCTGTGGGTTCTAGCCTAACCTCTGTTAGGTTCTGTTTCTTGACAGCGACCGCTTTATCCTCTAAAAAGAGGTATAACTAAGGTGACATCATCCTACCATCAGAGGATTCGCATAGCCATCTATACAATGTTATGTTTGTCCGTAAGAGTGTAATGGGAACTTAAAATCTGTCTATTGATGCTATTATGCTTCGTGTCTTCCCATTATCTCTAACACACAAATCAGCGCTATGATTATCCAAACTCTCATAAAGTTCAATCACCAGTTGGGCTAAGTTGCATATTGCCTTTTTGGGGAGGTTCTTCTAGATATCGAAGAAGCTCAAATTGAAGGATTAGATCAACAACTTTGAGCAACTTCCTGGTGACTCGATTAGTACTACATGGGAGAGATTCACAAAATGTCTGAGAAGTGTCCTTGACCACAAGATAGTTGATGATGCCTTAGTGGAGATCTTCTACCGTGCCTTGGACTAGAATAGACAGGCATATGCTTATACTATCCTGGGAGGTACATTCTTAGATCAACCATTTGCAAGGGTTTCTAAGAAGCTAGAAAAGGTGGTAAAAACAAATCATGCATGGGGGCCGAGAGTTAGGTCCTCTACCAAGAGCTCATGTGCAATCAGTAGCAGTTCGGAACAAGTTGAAATAAATAAGGAGATGATGCAAGAGCTTGCCCAAATTAGTATCAACATGGAGTTATTGACGAATCAGAATCAAGAAATGAGTTAATGCAGTTGCTCATCAACCTTCATGAGCACCCATGTACAAGGAACCTTATTATGATGAGGACACTTGCTTCATTGCTGATTAGACAGGGGGTTCTTGGACCAATGCCCAAGGGTCCAATCAGTACTATTAACACCAAGGTCAAAACTCTAACATAGATGGTGCCTTCAAATATAACAATTATCGAGGCTACTACAACAGGAACAGGGGCTGGGATAGAGATGTTGATTGGGGTCACAAAGATGGTTACAGGAATGGTCGTTATATACCACCACATTATAGTTATATAAGTGGTGGTAGTTCCATAGTTGAGGAGATGTTTGATCAACTATTGAAGAAGGCTGGCACACAGGATGAGTCATCGAGGGGGATGAAGTCTGATATCTCCAGCACAAATCAAAATATCGAGTCTTATTCAGTTGCTATCAGATAGATCGAACAACAGATTGGTCAAGTATCAACTCAACTCAACTAATGATAGAGAGGTATATTGCCTAGCAACACAGTTCAGAATCTAAATCATGGTGGTTAGTAAACCATTAATCCTCCTATGCTGGTTGATCATCATGTTTGAAAGGAGACAGTTGATGTCAAAGATGCTAAAATGGGAGATGATCGTGCCAAGGATGGCATAAGTGATGCTGCAGAGGTATCACAGAAGTTGAAACCCATTCCTAGACCTCCTCCTCCTTTCCATCATAGAATCAAAAGTAAAAAGAGGGAGGGTAAGATCAAACACATTGTCTCCATACTACAACAACTCTCCATCAATATTCCTCTCATTGTGGCATTGGAGAAGAATTCGGGTTATGCGACGTTCATGAAGGACTTGGTCACAAAGAAGCAAATTGTGAGTCAGGAGCTATCCTAAGAGATTTAACAATGCAGTGCAATTGCTACAATGTCCTTGATAGAAACGAGAAGATCCCGATGCATTTACCATACCCTATACTATTGGAGATGTAGAGTTCGCTAGGGAACTGTGTGATCATAGTACCAGTATAAATCTGATGCCCCTTGTGGTCTTCAAGAAGCTAGGATTGAGATCCCCTACTCCGATTAGCATACGATTGTTGATGTTTGACCACACGATGAAGAAACCTTTAGAGATACATTATGTCATCCTCATCAAAGTATAAAAATTCATATTCCTCATAGACTTTGTGATCCTTGATTGCATAGTCAAATTTAAAGTCCCAATCATCTTGGGAAGGCCCTTCCTAGCCACTGGTCAGTATTAATAGACTTAAAACCTGGCCAACTCAAGTTTAAATTGAATGACAAATAAGTTGCATTTTAACATTTGTCAGTCAAGGAAAAGGCCAAATGACTTGAAGATGGATGTTTGGGTACTTTGTGAAGTCTGAGTAACCAAGTTGTCCAAGTCATATTGTGATAATAAATCAGGCGCACTTGGAAGGCAACCCACTCTACTTGATGTAATAGTTGTAGGTTTGTTTTATTTTTAGATTTTAGACTTGTAAGTAGTTTAATTTTTTCATATTTTGGTTATAATTTGTGGACATTAGACTGGTTGCATATAGGGTAATAGTGTGTTTTTTGAAGAATAGGCAGGTACATGGCTAAGTTATCCATTTTTGCCTGAAAAGGCATCAAAAAGTGATTCTACGACTGGTTTTACGGGTACACTATCTTATAGAATAGTTTTAGTGAACAAAAATTTATGCACTCCAGTCCACAACCAACTTTATGGTCCGTAGATAAAACTATGAGCCGTGGATGAGGCTCGTGGACCCCAGGTAAGTTATTTTGTTTTGACTATGTGTGGAGGTTCCTATGACTAACTCTACGAGTTGTATTGAATTATATGGCTCGTAGACTGGTTCGTGAAACCCAGTCCCCAAAATTATGGTTTGGGCATTTCATAAAACTAGGAATTATGGGTCGTAAAATCTTGTATGGCTCATAATCAGGGTTTTGTTGAGCCTTGGCCCATTAATTTTTGCCGACCTGGTCAACCTATAAATAGGGGGATCAAATATGTTTGACCTCTATTCTTCACAAAATTTACCTAAAAATACCCGCCCCTTGGACCCAAGAGAATTTCGACCACCAATGAACGACAACAACCCTATTTTTTGGCAACTTTTTTGGCCACCTCTGACAACCCTAGGGTTCCTTCTCCTCGACTCCTCCTTTAACTTTTAGCAAATTCCTCACTTAATTCGGTAAGTTCTTGGCCCTAAAATCCTTTTCAATACCAAAATTATTATGACTAGGTTGACATTAATTGATGGGCATGGTAATCTAATTAGTATGGGTATAAATTCATGTTTTCCATTGTATGTTCTTCAAAGTTAGTTATGAATCATATGTACCAAGGTTTGAATAGTTATAAAAGTTGTAAAACTAGGTGTATGGCCATGTTATGTGTTTGAATGATATTATATGGAAAGCTTGTCATCATATGTCATTTGAATTGAATAGCCTATATTGCTTGAAAATCGATTTGTGATTATATATGGGTGAATTGATGTTTACACATTCAAAGATGGTCGATTTTTTTAGAAAACATGTAAATAAGATTCGATGGGATTGTAATATTTTATATGGGGTATTGGGTATCTGTTGAAATCATGTGAGGATGTGTTATGTGTTGTTCGGTGTTAAATTAATTGTTAAAGTTGTCGTTTGGGATCCATTTTATAGGCTTGGAAAATCAAGCTTCTGGGTCACTCTACAAGGGTCTTCTACGACCCATGGAAATTTCCATGAGTGTAGTTACCGCTCATATTAAAATCTAGAAGCTTGAAGTTTTTGAGAACTTATCAGAAAAGACCTTCTACGAGCCATAAAATAAACAACTCATAGACAGGTCTCATAAATCCCTGCCTGTAAAAATGCAATATTGGAACACTCTATGACTTGTAGAATCTTTTAAGAGTCATACCTAGTCTCGTAGATGCAATTCCTATAATAATGCATCTTGAGAGGAGATGTTGTATATCTACAATACACAGGAGAGATTCTGGGTATATAAAGTAATAGACTAATCTATATACTATGAGGCATTTTTTTGGATGAGCCCAAAAGGACAAATGCACACTAATGGGACCCTCCAATGTGATAGTCTAAGCCCAAGAGTAGACAATACTTTACAGTATTGGGCCAGGTCATTACAGATAGTATCAGAGCTGCTCCTATGCCACCCTTATAGATGTGGGGCTAAATTTCAATTGAGTTTAGGTAAATTCCGGTAAGGCAAGGAAATCCTTAGTATTGAGTCTAGGCAAATACCATGTGGTGGGGCAAACCTCTAGGAGGACGCTGAGTGTATAGAGTGGGTGTATGTAACAATCCATCTTGAAAGGAGATATCCCACATCAGCAAAATACAGGAGAGATTCTGGGTATATAAAGTAATAGACTGATCTATATATTATAAGGCGCCTTTTGGGGTGAGCCTAAAGGGACAAATTCATGATGGGCAAGGCCCAAGAGTGGACAATACTTCACAGTGTTGGGCCAGGTCATTACAATTCCAATAGTCAAAATTTATGAACCCTATTTCTATGAGGGACTTTTACGGCTCGTAGTTTTGACAACAGCCCGAAAATGTGCCTTTGCAGACCCATCTATAACCAAGTCTGACATGTTTTGCTTTTCGTTCATTGACTTGTGAGGCTAACAATATTTGCTTAATGTGTGTGTTTCAGGTACTATGTCCCCAAAGGCAATACATGAGGAGATTAAGGCCTTGCAGCAGGGGCTGAGAGATGAGCCCTCGGGGGATCAGGACAACCTCGAGGTCAGTGGTTTGATTGAGGAGCTTGGTGTCTAGCCTGACATGAATGCTAAGCGGCCATAATCATGGGCTTCCACCATACATGGGCAGTCCCAGACCCAAGTTATTATTGTACACTATCCCAGTCTAAAGAGGGAGGCGACAGAGATAGCTATTCCATCCAAATGACTTCTTCCAAAGAGGGGTCTGAGTTAGAGTCTATGAGTCGGAGAGAGAGTCCTTTGCTATACCTTCAGCATCACCATCACCTTCAAATGCTCTATCTAGCCGGTGGTGCATGGAGGGCATACAACAAAACTAGTGAGGAAGACTAGCTTATTTTATTTTTTAGGAGCCCTAGATCATCACTTCGGGATTGGACAGTATCCCAGGCCCATAGGATACTGTTAGCAGATATAGGCTCCAGTGGTTGGCTAGATCATCAGGGAACTCGGAATGGTTCGTGAGTTTTATGCTTCTTATGCCGCCACAATTCTCTATGCTCTTCCCAAGGGGAAGAAGCCCCTCTCTTAGCCCAAACTGACACATACTAGAGTAAGGGGTCAGTAAGTGGACATCTCTGAGATTACCACCTATCATATGTTATTCGGGCCTGATTTCCCATCACCCAAACCAACAATAGAGTATGTCGACAGATTTGAGCAGACTAGGGATAAGTCCCTAATGAGAGATCAAGCCTATAAGGCTAGTTTAATAAGATGGGTTGCTGACCAGATTACAGAGTAGGGCTTGGACCCAACATGGATAGCTACATCGACAAAGCCTATTATGAAAGCCTCACTCAACTTCCCTGCCAAATATTGGTAGGCTGTGGTGAGATCATGGATTAGGCCCATACATGCAGATAATACTTTGACATCAAAGTATGCTACTTTGGTTGCCAGCATCTTGGTTGTCTATGAGATTGATTAGGCCAGCCTCATTCCAGAGCAGATACACGAGGAAGCCATAAAGAGATCCATCTCCATCTCCTTGCCATGCTTGATCTATAGACTCTGTATAGAGTCGAGGATGGAGAGTCTTATATCATCTAGACTCTTTGATAGAGGTCCAACATAATTTGGATGCCATCCTGATCAAGGCTGAGGATAATCCGGTGGCCCTCCAGTGAGCACCGTGCCAACCAGCACAGATGCTAGAGATACTTGAGACGAAGCCACCATCTAAGTCTCCATCCACTACCACTGCTATTGGTACTATTAAGGAGAGGCCTCCACAGGTTAAGGCTGATATTGAGAAGGGTCCTACTTCTACCAGTTCTGTCCTAGAGGCAAATTGGGCAAAGGGAGAATGCGATGAAAATAACAGAGTTGGTAGGGCAAAAGTGTAGGAAAATGCAGTGTCATAGTAGGCCTTTAGTCATTATATTCCCAAAATACCATACCAAAGCCCTGTGAGTTAACGTTACAAGCCCAGAAAGTTCGAAAGAGATCCTAGTCCAAGTAGTTGAAGGTCTTAGTCATGAGTATAGGGGCAAGCCTATGGTATTAGGCATGATGTATGAATATCTTTTGTGAGAGATATGGGACTTCTTACTATGAGAGCACTTGCATTGCATTGTTAGCATTAAACTTATCCAGTAATTGTGGATTGTTGATAGTACCTCACTTGTCATAGTTGTCTTGTCGCATGCATGCACTAGTATGGATTGGTTTTCTAGATGGCTATCTGATTTTGTTTAGAAAATATAGTGTGGGTATCTGAGTTTGAGATTAATGTAATATATGCTATTAGGTTAAGTTTACTGTATTACTTATGTAGATTGAGTATGTTGCTTGAGGGCAAGCAATAATTTTAAGTTGAGAATTTTTATGTGCTGACAAAATACAAGACTTTTAATGCTAAAACTTGAAATTTTATGTGTTTACAATGCAATATATGTTCGTTTTATGTGTTTTGTATTATATTTGCAGGATTCCAGGTTTGGCCTAGATTTTGGGAAGAAATAGAAGTTATTGAATTTTGATGCAGTACAAGACCCTTTATGGGCCATAGATTATTCCACGGATCATAAAGTGATTTCGTGGACAATTCCAGTGAGGGACTAATTTTCTGAAGTTGGTTTGATGAACATGCAGATGGGCCGTGGAATGATTTACGAGTCGTAGACCATTGTTTATGCACTGAGGATCAGAGATTGAGACTTTATGAAGATTCATCAAACAAAACCCCCTACGGGTCGTAAACCACTTTACGAGTCATAGACTTAAAGTCCAATTTTCCAATAGCATTGTACAAGACCCCAATTATGGATCATGAAATGCAATTCAGCCTGTAAATCCCTTTTGTAAGGTGTGTCGACCAGTTATCCTATTATGTTTAGGACTTATATTTTACTTATTATAAATAGGTTTTTAAGGTTATTTTTTAGAAGTTTCTGCATAGTACTCAAAGAACTCAGTAATTAGAGAGAGAAAGTAGTGAGATTACATTGGAGAGATTTTGAGAATACTTGTACTTTAATTTTATCTTTAATCTTATGGTTCTCTTGAAGTTGGATTTTATTGTTCTTAATTCAATTGTGTAAGTGTTTAATTATGTTCTTCCAATTCATGATTCTTACATCTACACAAAGCATGAGTAGCTAAATCCACAACTAGGGTTGTGGGAACCATGAAGAACTAATAAGGTAAAATCAGATAATTTATAATTCTTGAAAAGTGTGCATGCATGTATTAATTAATTCTCTTCTTTTTGCATGCTTTCTAGTGATGGCCAACATTAAAGCTCGCCTAGTACTACTTGCTGGACCAAGGTAGTAATGAATATAAAAAGAGATTAATTAACAAGATTTGATTGATATGTTCTTGTATAATCAACCGAACTGAGCCAAGGGGAGGTTGTGCTGGGACTAATAGATAAGGATCAGTAATGCGCACTATAGAGATGGGCCAAGTCACATACTGAAATTCACCTCTGACCTTCGACCAAAGGGTTTGGTGAACTTAACTTACCATCCTGCATGCTATACACTAGAAAAGAACTAGGTTATTCGGTGATACTAAGTTAGGAAATCAAGGGGTACACAATACTCTAGTTTCTCTTCATATTGATTTCACTCTTTAGTTAGTTTATTTTTCCATTGATTATTGCAACCCGCACCCTCACCCCACCTTTGGGGAAGTAAGTTGCTTAAGTACTTGAATTGCAATCATTGAATCCTCTTAAGTCTATGTATTCCTTGTCACTTTGACCCTAACCTTGGTTAGGTTCTATTTCTTGGCAATGACTGCTTTACCCTAAAAAAGAAGGTGTAACTTGGGTGACATCAATAACATTATAATTTTATGTTTACATTGCATCTCACATACTTCATATATTCCAATGTACTAACATATACCTTACCTACATGATGTTACCATGTTGGGACTGACTCTCCACCACCTTCTCTAGCACATGACTAGCTTATTGGCATTCAAGACTAGTAGTAGTGAGCCCTTAGTTCGGGGACCTCACTCATTTTATTCTTGCTTGTACTTTTAAGATAGATATATATTTTAGCCTTGATGTCTGGAGACTATTACTTTCTATCTTATTTTCATGCCTTTTCTATTTGAGGAGAACTGAGGCCATGCATCAATGTGTAATTCGTATTCTTGGATAATGATGTCATGTTGAAATGTTCCTTTTGAACTTAAATGACTTCCCTTAGTCCCTTTCTCATTTTATTTCTGCATTATGTTAATGTTTACCCATGAATGCATAATATATACTAAGATACCTCAAATGAGGTGCCTATGAGTCCCTCATTTGTCGTGTTATGACTAGGCCGTAGGCTTGGGTTTTGATAGATGAATCACCAAAGGTTTTAATGAGTTACTCTTTTTATGATGATGTTATGTTCCAAAGCTTATGAATATATATGTATATGATTATGTTTATGAATATTCCTCGAAACTTGACTTAGCGCCGAATGGGGATGGAGATAGGGTTAGATAAGGGAATCCTAGTAGAAATCTCTTATCTCATTAACTATATAACACCATAGGAGTCCTTGTAGGCTGAGCTAGTGGATACATAAAAGCCCTAAATAATAAAATACTAACAGATTAGAGTTCTATCTAGTAAGTTGTCTAGTCGGGCCAACATAGAGGGATATATTAAATTTTATGTTACAACTCGCATGATCTTATTGTCAATTATGATCTTCTCCCACATATGTACGTATGTGATTACTTGAAATGTTTGTGATGTTTTAATCATGTTTTAAAGACACATTGATCATCCATCACCTCTTGTGTCCTTATTTCCTTGTCATGTTATGCATATTGCCTATTATGATATTATAGTACTTCATTCCATTGCATCTCATATACTTAGTACATTCAAAGTACTAATGCATACTTTTTCCTACATGATATCATGATGTAGAACCAGTGCTCCTCGTTTTACATATGGTTAGCTTTTGGAATTATTGAAGACTATCATTAGTGAGTCCTCTAGTTTAGGGACAATAACCTATTTTCTTCCATGAGTTGTATTAAGACTTTAAACTTTCTTTATTGTATTTCCTTCTACTTTTACTTGAGGGTAAGCTAGGTATATGTCTTAGCCTATGGTCAAGCCTAATGTTTGAAGTTATTGTTGGACATGTATCAAATGATCATGATCTAATACTTGATATAATGCTTGATTCTCCATTACTCTTATTTCCCCTAGTTTTTGCTTTAAATTATGTTCATTTCCTATGAAATTCATGATGAATTCTAAGAGGCTTGGGTGAGATACCTTCAGGTTCCTCATTCTCCGTGTCATGACTAGGTCTTAGGTTTAGGTCATGACACTATTCATCCATAGAAAAACACCTACAACCCTCCTAAAATGCAAACTTTTCAAATGTGAATCCAAAATCATGATCTATAGCTCATGTAACGCAGAAATAACACCAGAATAAAACAAATTTCAAGTGTTAGTGGTGTTCTATGGACCAATTCAATGACCCATAAAACTAATCATAGTCTATAAATCTCGTGTGTCTTATTGGATCCAAAAATCAAATCTCAATATCTCATCCACGAGTGCCTTCTAAAATCACTACGAACTTCTATGGACCGTAAAACCCATTCATAGAACCTAAATTTACCCAATTTTTTTTCTCAACTTTCAAGTCTCATCTACATTCTGTAAAAGTATCTACGACCCATAAATAGGTCTCATAGGCCCTGCACCAATTTATTTTTTTGTACTTTCTTTCTGCATTCTAAATTTCCATTTGTAAGGTATTACACTTTGGTAGAAGCTGAAGGGAAATCCTTTAACATGTAACCAGTCTTACCATGTCCAAAACATTTACCAGTCTCTAATAAACACTCTCCCAGATAGATTTTCCTACACTTCTGACATGTGGGGAAAGAATGTCCCCTAAAAGCATTACCTAGTGCCATAGGTTTGGGCACCCTATCTTTGTTGAACTTAGGCACCAAAGCACTAGTAAAAGATTGAGTCAAGCCTGAATATGTCTGTTGAAACTGAAAACAACCATCATTGGATCTCTGTGAGAGTAGTCAGCACTATCGATATGACTTTTTAGTCTTCTTAGCAATCTCCTTTAAGCTTCTCTTCCCTAATCTATTGAACATCAGTCATCAACCTAGATATATTTATGTCCGTGATCAACATGGTGGTTCTACACTCCTTCACTACCAATTTAGATATAGAAGAAACAAACTTGCTCGTTCGAGCTTTTAAAGTCGACTATCATAGCTGAAGCATACTTGGAGAGTTGAGTAAATTTCAAAGCATTCTTTAACTTGCATGTTGCCTTGTTTAAAGTTAATGAACTCTTGAACTAGGGAAGAATCTATGTAGAAAAGCTTCTTTAAACTTGTCCTATTCTAATGCATCCACATCAATAGCCTTTTCTTTCTTCCATTGCTTGCACCAAATTTGAGCAACCCTTTGCAATTGATAAGCAGCCAAATTCGCACATTCAACCAGCGTGACACCTATGATATCAACAATTTGTTGGATACCCTCAATAAATGCTTGTGGATCTTTGCCCACCTTAGAACCATGAAACTCAATAGAGTTCATCCAAGTGAAGTCTTTCACTCTAGGTGTCATCGCACCCATTTTCAGGCTCCTGGGAGCTACAAACTCAAAGCTGGCTTAGGAAGTCATAGTTTAGGAGAACACTTGAAAATAAACCCTAAACTCGACATAAGTAACTTGTTCATCCAATGAGTTAACTAGAGCCATAGGTGCTTCTTGTTCTATATTCGATTTCCTTCTCAAAAGAGCTCTTCTTGGAGGTATGATTTTGTAAACATGTAAAGCATGAATTAAAAGAAACATTATAGGGTTCATCTCTACTGCATGACTATGAGTATGAAATAAGTGAAATATTTTCTAAATGTATCATAGCCTATCATTCATAAATATGGCACGGCTCTACATGACACGGCTTTCAGACACCTTAGGACACTTGAACGTAATACTCCGGGAGTAAGTTTTTCATGATTTGAAACTATCCTTAGGCATACGATGCTTAAAGTCACAAGAGGCATCAATCTAATATCATTGAATGGAATGACAGTAAGATTAATAATGAACAACTAAAAAAATAAAAGTAAAGCATGAATAGTCTAAAGAGTCTCATATCATAATAGACAGAAATATGAATAACATAGGCAAAAATCTAATTATATGTCTAAAAGCCTCTAATAACATAGGTGAGTTGCTAGGACATGTGCCTATCTAACTTTTAAATCTAAACCTTAAATAGAAATATTGTTATAGAAACATAACGTCATTCTCGAAACATGAGGAATCACTAACAACTGAACTGTTGATCAATATTGGTACAAATTAAGGGTGTGATATAGAGTATCAGAACCTATATTATGAGAAAATTTCACCAAAAAAGTATGCAGATAGTACTTTGAATGTACTAAATATACATAAACATGACATATGAATATGATAAGTCTAAAAATATGATAATGTTTAACTAAGTAATCATAACATGAAACTGATAATCTTATTTTGAAAACATAATACAAGGTCATGCAATATTTCTTAAAATCAAAGTCACAGGTGGGAGATATTGTTAACCAACATAAATTATGTGAGCTACAACATAGAGTTTAGTGTACTACTTTTACACTGAAAAGAAAGTGTCCTACTTATCAATGTATGGACCATGAGTCTAAGCAAAGGTATATCCATTAACTAATTTCTATTTGAGACAAAACCTATGGAGGGGCATGTAATTCTAAGACAAAGGGATTTCTACTAACGGTCTTTTATCTTTACTAGCAAATGAGCCTTTTTCCATAGGTTTGCTCTTTGCTAAACAAAATCCCAACAAAAATCATTATAATCATATGAAATGGTAAAAGACTGATAATATTGAATCATTCAAATAGTCTGATCATAATTATAATAGTAGCTTCTTAAAATCATGATTTCATAATATAACATAATCTAAGAGACACTTTATCTAAAAATATCTAAATCATGATATTCATATAAATTGATTGATACTTTATCGTAAAACATCCTCAATTCATGAAAATTGACTTCATAAAGTTCATAAGCTTACATGTAAAAATAACATAATTGAGATCATGTAAATATTTGCATTATTTGGGTTCATGAAATAGCTAATGAAAACTATGACATCATACTTGAAATCATATAATCATGGTTAATTCATGCAATTAAAGATAAATTATAAAATAAAATATAAAATTGAAGAAGAATTCATGAAGATGCAATACCCTATAAGTTCAAAAGTGTGAACAAGGAAGAAAATACAGAAAAGTAGACTGGTGCAGGTTGTATAAGCATTATCTACAACTAGTAGATCACTTTATGGGTCATAGATGGACTTAGTAAATGGATATTGGACTTGTAAATCATGAAGATACAATACCTATAAGTTCGAAAGCTAGAACAAAGAAGAAAATGCAGAAAAGTAGACTGGTGCAGGTTGTACAAGCATCATCTATGGCTCGTAGATCACTTTACGAGTCATAGATGGACTTAGTAAATAGATATTGGACTTGGGATTTTTTAGAAAAATCGGACTGAACTATAAGCGTAACATACGAGCCGTAGAAAGAAGCATACTAATATCGCTCAACCCGACTACTCAAAGGCAGAGGGGACGGTCGTCATCGGAATAATAACCCAACTCAGAGGTTGAGATTGATCCCATAGGAAATCATTGTTCAAGGCGAGAGTAACTCATTGGACCAAGTAATTATAGGATCTGGGGGTTGAGATAATAAGAATAAAGTTCAGCTAACAAGTTCTAATTATCTAATTAAGCAACTATCCAGGGAAGATGTTGGGGATGTGCAAATATGGGCAATAATCTAACAAATGGGTCAAGATGCTTGACTATATGAGTTGATGTTGAGTAAATTGGCTAGGTTGCTTGTAACCTAAGTCACATATGATATATGGGTGTTTTGCATAAATCAGCTAAGATATCACACGCCAACTGCCGAGGATATGCTTGGCATAAGAAGTCAAGCCAAAACTCCTAATACTTGGCCATTGAATCCATAAATATGGATATCAACTGAAACCCCATAAGATTTTCGGATAATATATCCATTTCACCATCTAATAATCCTAGCTATGGAACAATCAGAGATCTGAAACAAACCCCAAGTTTGCAATCTTGAAATTCATACATTAAACTTAGAAACAAATATAAATTCACCCAAATCAACTACAGATAAGTCAAGGCATCACAAACCCATATCAAAAGCACACCCCTAACATGGGGTTTATAGCTACACATTCTAGAAATTAAAGATTGATTACATACATATAGCAGAAGTCATGGGTAACAAAATTGAGTACAAATCAGTGGTTATCAACTGCTAATCCTCTCCATTTTATTACCCAAAAACTTCAAAATCCTAGCCTTCCCTGTACTCTAAGAAGAAGATTATATGTACTACTACTATAGTGTAATTGTTCTAATATGGAATGAATAGGTGATCTACAATGTCCTTCCAAAATTGCATATATACTCGATGCAAAAGTGTGAAAGTTTGTGCTGTGAAATGCCATTTTGCGGTCAAGGTCGGCCATCGCCAAGTACTCCGGCAATGTGTTGATTGTGCACTTGATTGCTTTTCTCAACATCCTTATGAGGCTTCTTTCACTGAATATCAAGTGATGACTCTTTGCTTTACCTATCTAATTCACTGATGCACCAAAATAGCCTTCATATCGCCTTTATGTTAGTGTTTTATGCTATGAAATATCATTTTGCTTTTCACTTTTTCTTTTCCTTCTAGGACTCCTCGATATGTTTTTTTCATTCTCACCCTTCTTTTTTTGATTCCTTCATGGGAGTCACTTCCTTGTTCCTACTAACCACCCCTAATTTAGCCTTTGGCCGCTACTTTACATTTAAGTTCAAGAAGGGATTAGTAAGGAACAAAAGGAACTTGTCTATCACAAAAATGAGTCAAGGTTACAAGGTTGCCAAAAAAGGGGTTAAGGCTCAAAAGGGGTTCACTAAGGATTCAATTCACTGTCAAGGGATGTCACTATGGTCAAATTGGACTAATGAACCAAAGAAGTCCTAAGATCCTCTCCTAATCCGAAATTAACCAAGTCACTTCTCAAGAAAAATTGGGCAAGTTCTAGATGGTGCAAAACAAACATTTAAACAAGATCACTAACCGCATGTTGGCAAAATGATTTTGCATTCAAACAATGGCAACACATTTGCAATTTTTTCATCATCGCATATCTAATCTTGATTACTCACATAATCAACTCAAGATTCCCCAAATCCATTTGCGAATTGATTTATCAAAGGACTAATTAGTGAGTATATGTTCCTCATCCATAGACTATCCAAATCAAATATATGGATCACCAATGCTTGGATTACTAATGACTTGAGACATGATTTCACATTCATACACTTGTCAAATATGCACGAGGTTTGCCAAAAATTTATAAACATTCATTCATCCAACAAAAAAGACAAAAGAAATAACAAAAATAAACATTGCTCTCTTACAACCCAAATTAAAATTTATATACAACCCAAAAAGTTAAAAATTATCTAAATATCCATCAACATCACTATTTACCAAAATAAAACACCATAATTACCTCATCAAAAATAAAAATATCCAGAAGATAGGGAATTCCTCAAGCTCACTTCTCCTAACAAAATAAATATTTCCCTTAATGTGCAAGGGACAACAAAGAGTAAGCATAAAAAAAAGTAGTGAGTATGAGAATCTCTTATTAATTCAACCCTATGGCGGTGGTGGTGTGGAGTTGAAGAAGATGTATGGTGGCATCAATGCCCTCTTCTACTAGTATGCTCTCAAGGTCAATGTCGGGCCTAGCAGGCTCAGGTGCACTCACAAGAGATATGCTAATCATAGACTGGTCTAGCACAGAAGCTCCAAGCATTGCATCTACCATCTTTTTCTCCACTCCATCTAGCTCCTATCGGTCCTCTTGCCTCTACTCTACTCCCAATATCTCATCACCAGTCTCTGGAGTGATCACCTTCTGATTCTCTTCACCGCCAACACCTGAAACCTCACCATATTCACCTTGAGTGGTGGATCCTCCAGCCTTTCAAAGAATGTCCTTAAGTCGATGGACTAGAAGGATTTACCTTCTTCTTCAACTTATCAATATCGGCTTTCAAAGTTGATGTGTGCGTACTACCACCACTTGCTTTCTCGATAGCTATATATCTATCCTTTAAGCTGGCTAGCTCTTTACTGTGGTCATCAATCATGGATTTCATCCTATCCATCCTTAATTTATGAGCTTTATTTAGGTCACTATGCTTTACTTCTACCTCAGTGTATGGCCTTAGGTCCTTGTCTATGGCTAACTTAACCAATTTGGGCACATATGACTCAACCCTTGTGGATCGAGAATTAGCAACTTTGGCCTAAAGGCCAATCACAAAAATGGTAGCCTCTATCTATGCAGAAGGAATGGGGACAATGAAGGAATGTACAGTAGAGGAGAAAGAAGGTACACCTGCCTAAGTGCCTAGATCTGCAGTACCAGACTCGAGAGCCTCAACATCTACAACTGCAGTTTTTTTAGTCGATTCTTTCCTAGCCCTATCCTCTTCATCTCTTAAGAACTCAGCCTCGATCCTCTTAATGTCAGTAGATGCTGATGGAGCTCTCTCTACATCGATCTTTTCATTCCTTGGGACTTTAGCCCTTCTACATAGCATAGTGATGAGACTTCGAAAGGGTAGCAAGGTCTGGAACTACTTTTCCCTTGTAAGGATTTCAGGAGCAATACTAGCACTAAGGTTTAGCCTCTTTTGATCCATTATACTTCCAATCACTGTTGCTTTGATTGAGAGAAACACCAATTCATCTTGTGATGATATCAAGTTGCTATGGATAAAACCAAACCAAAACCTTGCCGGAATATTCATCTCTTTCTTTTTAATAATAGCTTCATTTTCTAACCACGAGAGAGCTAGAATACAATCATTAGAGCCAATCACACCTTTATATCATCAAATGTTTTCACCTTTAGTATGTCATCTATTTCATTTGTATCCCTATTCATGCATCCCAGGACATCATGGACTTCAGTTTGACTGTATGGGACCTGCACTCCCCGAACTTCCACAGCATCTAAGGGTTTGAGCAATGACTTGACTCTGCTCTTTTTCTTTAGAATGGCCTTGTCATAGGCCTTATAAAATTCTCGGATCATGGTAGCCACATAAGGATCCTAAGGTTTGGTGAACAACTAGGAACTGTGGAATTTAAGAGTTTTCAAACCTCTAGATATCGATCAATTGCCCTATTAGTGGACAATTATTCTCCTCAATAATTGTTCATTTTCCCATTGCTCAGAATCTATTCAGGTATCTATGTGTTGTAACTTCTCTAATCCTTTGGGATGTCTATAGTAGAGGATCATGGGTGCCTTTAGACCTCCCTTCACTCTGGTGCCTTTTCGAGCTAGGCTCTGAAGCAGGCTATTTAGAAGGTTCAGGCCTTTCCTCTTCCTCATCTAAGCTGGTCCAAGTGATATTGAGTCATGCATCCTTATCACTGGTGGATTCCTACTGCTCATACACTTTTCTCTTCCCTTTGCCTCGTACTTCTTTTTTAGATTAATGGGTTCTTCTTTCTACTCTATTGGGGGCTATAGAAACCCCTCCCTAGCTGCTCCTAATCCACCCCATATGAGTTGTTCCTTTGATTTGCCCATTCCTACACCATAATGATCTCTAAATACTTGTGAGAAAGCATTGACAAACAATTAAGCACAATATTTGATCATATGTAAGGCATTCAGCACAAGATAGTTATTTAGACCATGTTTCATACTCGGCGATTCGCCAAGACGATTTGGCGGTCAAAATGAGCATCACTTTCTTATGCAGATTTTAGTCTTAGGTCTACTGCTACTTTTGGTGATACTCATGCTTAATATGCAATCTTCCAAGTTGATTCAGCGACAAAAAGAGTTCATCGTCGAAAGTTGCATCAGTCTTTCTAGAAAAACAACCAAATAAGGCAGTGTACATGTCAGTTGGGTACATCACCGAGTGCCCTTAGGCAGTCAAAATGATTGTTGCCTATTGTAATTAGCAAGTCCCCTTATCCATTCATCAAAACTTAGCCAATATTCATAGGTCACATGGACGAATTGCACATACTAACCCACCACAATACAACAATACAAGCTTAACTACTGACTATCATTATCACATAGTTTCAATGGCTACACACTTGATCAACTGACGGCTTACCCTTAATAATAACGTCACCACATCAATCATAGGGCAAGTTTAATCACTTAAAAGTGATCAGGGGTTACTCAAACTTTACCCATAGCCTATAGAAGTAATCAATCCAAATGGCAAGCACATTATGAGAAAACATTCATATGATTAAGGTCTTTTTTCGAGTGAACATATTCAAGCATCTATTCAAGCATAAGATTCGGGGTCAAACCCACAAACTAATCAGCAATGAGTAAAAAACTATTCATTCATGACTCTAACCTAACTTATTCATACCCCCAATTTTGACATTTATAAAGAGATATCAAAACTCAAGTAAATCATAAAAACATGCAACACAGGTTCAAAGGCAACTCTAAACTCCTACCCACATAAATCTCTCAAGAATTTGAAAGTATAAAGCATGATTTTCACATAAAAAAGCCTTATCAACTTCACAAACAATGGCTTCTTCAAAAAACTAGAACAAGGCATCAAAATCATATATGTTCTACAATGAGACACAATAAAAACCTTTGGTGATGCCCTTGATGATTATACCCAACTTCTTGGTGAAACTTTTCAAAGAAAACAAAGGAAAGAGCTATTGGCGGGCAAGGGAATGTGGAAAGTGAAAGGGACAAGGCATTTGAAAAGCGTTATATAGGTCAGTAAGTATGCATATTTGGCGATGCCAAACGATATTGCCTAGCACACTTGGCATTGTGCCAAACATGCTAAGGACTGCCATTTTTAACAGTGAGTTTACCTTGTCTTCCACCCAAATATGAGGTGAAACTGACCATAGCCAACTAAAATCGATGATTCATTGATAGGACTCCTGATTTGCCAAAATTTATAGCACTTACAGGGTCACTTCTCAACCAGAAATTTAGTCAAATTGATCATCGCCCATATGGCTCGGTGATATGCCGAATGGTTTTTGTTTTTCACCGCTTTTTAACTTGCCACTCCTTTTTACTTGTCAACCCTGCACAATTCAACACCCATTACTCAAATGAAAATGCAGTAAAATACTCACCTTGGGTTACCTCCCAAGCAGTGCCTTAGTTAACATTGTGGCACAACAAAGCTCCTCTTCACCTCAAGTTACGGCCAACTAGCCAATAATTGACAATACCCACAAACCAACTGCCAGTTTCAAAGCTTTAATTCACTATAAACTTGAAGTCTCTACTTTTCACAACAACCATAGCTCGCCCGATGGCTAAGAATAGCCTCCCCAAAATGATAGGCATATTTGTATCCACCTCGCAATCCAAAATCACAAAATCTAATGGAAGGATAAATTTATTGATCTTTATTAACATATCGTGTAGAATTCCCATCGATTTTTATAGACCTATCAGCCATGATAAACTATATTATAGTCAGTGAAGGGGTGTCGAAACCTAGCTCCTCAAAAATAGCTAGGGGAATAAGATTTATCCTTTCCCTTAAATCACAAAGAGTTCTACTAAACTTTTGAGGCTCCTATAGTGCATGGAATGGTGAATGCCCCTAGGTCTTCTTTCTTTGTCACCATCTTTTGTGTTAGGATTGCACTGTAGTTGCAAGACACTTCAATTGTCTCACATTGAAGAGTCCTATTCTTTGTCATCAATTCCTTCATAAACTTGGCATATCCAAGCATTTCAATTAATTCTTCCACAAGTGGAACATTTATTGACAAAGAATTGAACATGGAAAGAAATGTTTGAAATTTAGCATCCTCCTATTTCTTCTTCTTCCGTTGTAGGAATGGAGGATTAAGTTTGACATGAGGCGCCTTAGATATCACAACTGGACTTGAGTTTTTGCGTATAGGGTTCTTGGCTTTTGCCGCATTGTCCCGCTTTTCTCTTGCTTATCAATCTCAAGATTGCTGAGAATAAAATCACTGATAACTTGAGCCTTCTGCTCATCATCTTTAACAACAATCATATCTTCTTTCTTTTCTACCTCTTTCAGACCTTCATCAATAACTAGTGATAGTTTAGGGCTTTCAATCAACTTTTCACTTCCAGTAGTAATGGCCAAACATTACTGATAATTCCCTTTTGAATTGTCCACCATATCACTGAGTAGGCCTCTCTAGACGCTGATTCAAATGAGCTAAAATATTTCTTAATTGAGTCTCCAAATGCTTAATAGACATCGAATGAGACATCATAGTTTGAATCAAATGGTAAAAATCAAATTTTATTTCTTTTAAGACCTTGTCTGAAGCCTCCACCTTACTCAAAATTCATGAAAGCATATCCTCAATTTGAGGATTCAATTGATTAACTACTGGTTCAGCAGCCTTTACTCTATCATGTGGTGGAATGTACCTATCTCCCTCATAATTACACCAAACTCCAACTTGAGGTTGATCAATCCATGTTCGATGTTGCCATTTAAAGTTATTGTTCTAACCTTGATTCCCTGATGGCCTTTGAAAAGTTGACCAAGAACCCACTATTGGGTTACCCATGTAATGACATTCTTTATTGTAACCACCTTCAAATGGTGCACCTTTAAACATCACCTCCATGGTAGCTCCCACATATTTACACTCTTATGATTTCCTCCCGTGACATGCTTGATTAAAAGATCAAGCTGAGGTAACATCTTAGCCATATTCTCATCCCTTTCTTGGTCCTTAGCAAGTTATTCCTTAGTAAGACCTTTGTGGTTAGAAGGGACTACATCATCTCTTGTATGCAAAGCTCTATTAATTTTTGCCATGCCATCCAAGCAGTTGCAAGCTTCAGTGAATAATTGTATCATTAGACCTCCTCTCACAGGGCTACTCTTTTGTTTGCAGCAACAAGGCTCACATAAAAGTATTATAAAAGCATGTGGTCTAGAACCCCATGATTAGGACAATGAAGCAAGTATTTTCAAAATCAGAGCCATATTTCATGCAATGGCTCACCCTCTAGCTCCTTAAAGTTCTCAATACTTTTTATCAATTAAATCATCTTTGAGGGAGATAAAAATCACTCTAGTAATACAGCTTGTAGCTCTTCCTATGAAGTAATAGAATCACGAGACAAATTCGCTAGCCACCTCGATGCCTCTCAAATATGGTGAAAGGAAATAGCGTTAGTCAGATAGCCTCCTGGCTTACTCCCCTGATGTTCAATAGGAGACATACATCAATAAAATTCCTCAAGTGTCCATGAGGATCTTCGTGGGCAAGCCCCCAAACAATTCCTTCAATTGGAGGAGTTGCAACATGGTGCTCATCACATGGAAATTAACTCCTTCAGCCAATGGGGGTAGTCGGATAGCACCTGTACTTCCAACTTGATCCAAATTGACATTTTGCATCCCGTTTATGTCCCCGACATTCTCACCAAGAATGATCCATCATCCTCCATTGTTACACCTAGTGTTCAACAGCAAAAACAATAATAAATTAATAAAAAGAATTTTAACTACAAGAATAAAGCTCAACAAACTCTCCAATATGAACATGTTGATTCCCCGACAACGGTGTCATTTTTTATGTCGCTCAACCTGACTACTTAAAGGCAGAGGGGATGATTATCATTAGCATAATAATTCAACTTTAGAGATTGGGGTTGATCCCATAGAGAATCATTGTTCAATGTGGAAGTGACTCGTTGGATCAAGCAATTGTAAGATCAGGGGGATCGTAATAATAAATAAAGTTCACCTATAAGTTCTAATTGTTAGATTAAGTAATTATCAAGGGAAGATGTTGAAGATGTGCAAATATGGGCAATAATCTAACAAATGGGTCTATATGCTTGACTATATAAGTTGATATTTCGGATATAGGCTAGGTTGCTTGTAACCCAATTCACCTGTGATATATGGGTGTTTCATATGATACAACTAAGATATCACATGCGGACCATCAAGGAAATGGTTGGCCTACGAAGTTGAGCAAAACACCTACTACCTTGTCCATTGAATCCACAAATGTGGATATCAACTGAAACCCCATAAGGTTTTCGGCCATTATATCCATTCCACTATCTAATAATCCCAGCTATGAAATAATCCCATATCTAAAATAAAATCCCAAGTTTGTAACCTTGAAATTCAT
This sequence comes from Solanum sejunctum, assembly GCA_025642045.1. Classification (NCBI taxonomy): domain Eukaryota; kingdom Viridiplantae; phylum Streptophyta; class Magnoliopsida; order Solanales; family Solanaceae; genus Solanum; species Solanum sejunctum. The sequence goes on from JAOTQJ010153344.1 coordinate 24,089, forward strand.
AAATTAAACTTAGGAATAGATATAAATTCATCCAAATCAACTATAGATAAGTCGAGACATCACAAACCCAACGAGTAAATTAAAGACCATATCAAAAGCACACCCCCACCATGGGGGTTTTAGCCATACACGCTAAAAATTAAAGATTTATTACCATACATAGTAGTAGAAATTACAAGTAACAAGATTAAGTACAAATCAGTGGTTATCACCAGCTAATCTCCTCAAATTTGATGCCCATAAACTTCAAAACCCTAGTCTCTCTTGTACTCTAAGAAGAAGGTTATATGCATTACTACTATAGTGTAATTGATCTGATATGAAATGAACAGATGATCTAAATTTTCCTTTCTAAAATTGCTTATATACTCCATGCAAAAGTGTGAAAGTTTTTTCTGCGAATTGCCATTTGGAGATCAAGGCAGACCATCACCGAGCACTCCAATGATGTGCCAAATTTGCACTTAACTACTTTCTTGTGCATCCTTATGAGGCTTCTTCCATTTAAATATTGGATGATTACTCTTTTATCCTCCTATCCAATTCAGTAATGCACCAAATTATCTTTCATATCACCTTTATGTTAGAGTTTTAGAGCTTTGGGTGTTGCAGCTTTAGGTGATCACTTATGCTCTTTGGCGTATCACTAAGTATGATTTACGATATCAATCCAAACCATACTCTAGAGTTAACCTGGAACCTTGATTGTTGCATAGTTAGGCGATCTCCATAAGCATTCGGTGGATCACCAAAGATGTCGGCGATACCACTTTTCACTGCCTTTTAGCACTTTTGCTCAATTTTCAGGATTCAACAAAGTCTTGCCCTTTTGCACACTCTCAACACCATTTTCTATCATAACACATGCATATTTGTTAGCAATTAGAATTATTAGCCTACTAAGGGCAACATTTCTTTCCAATTTAAGCTCAAAATGAGTCTGAAATATGGACTCATCCCAGACCCATAGATGTCATCGTAAAAGGGACCTGCATAATAGAAATTTGATTATGTCAAGAAGTGATTTTATAAGGTGCATATAAGGGTTGTAATTTAATCCACGATTGTAGATAGAGGTCGTAGATGGGGTTTCAGAATTGGGAAGAAAATAGGGTCTTAATACTTTGTTTATAATGAATAGGATGAGCTTGTAAAATAATGTATGAACTATACTTTGGACTCATGGATTAGATCTTGTGAACGGGAAATGTTTGGCTAAGTACAGGAAGGTTTTATGGGAGATTTTATGGCCTGTAGAAAGATCTACATTACGTAGAAGTTATATCATGGCCGAGATCTTGTAACTTGACATTTGTCAAACTTTCATGAAAGAAATCTACAATCCGTACAAGGAACTATGGACCATAGATGGATCTTGTAAACCCTATCTAATAGTTTTTAGCAAAGGATAATTTTTTTTTACTTTTTGTACTATCTTAAGCCCTAAACTACGTCATTTTAACACTATTTCTACCATATAACTATTTTTATCCTTCACAACTCACCCATTCCCAAGTGTGCTCCAATTTTCACAAATTCTCACAAGGACTCTTCTCCTACAAGATTCCATTGAAGAATCAACTAGAGTTTTCAAACTTCTCCATCAATATGCAAGTTTTCTCAAAGGTTTCTAATCAAGGTATGCAGATATTTATTTATAGGTCCTTTTTACCTATCACGCCCAGGGAAATTTTTAACTTTTCAATTAATTCTAAGTACGAAATGCATGGATTTTCATGATTCTTCACTCAATTGTGCAAATAATATTTTATATTATGATTATTGACTTATTTATACATGAATTGATGTCAATTGAATGATTTTAATGATTTACAAATGAATTATCTACAACACTATCTATTGTTCATAAATTTCATATGGGTTCCTCTCATTATGATTTCAACTGATATTATTTTTCATGATTTCACTGAATTACATATTTTAAAAATGATTTAAAATGGACCCATGCAAGTTTCCCTAATCTACTATGATCTATCATTGTTTATGCAAAGAACGTCACCTAGTTTCATGAAAATATTTAATTATGATTTATGAAAGTCCTTAAGGAATGAATGAAAAGTGGTGAAAGAATTTTTCTCACCAAATCATGGATTCAAGGTGTGATAAGGACAATTCTTAGATTTCTTGAATCACTAAGATTTTAATGAGCTATTATATGTGATTAATGATTTTTAATGACTTCAAGTTATAATTAATTTAATGTATTATAATCTACTTTTCTGTTAGAATGTTACTTAGCACTGAGAGGAAATGAGATAGAGTTCAATCCAGAAGATGAAAGATTATCTTCCCAAGGAAATCATAGTAGGAACCTTTTATCTAAAACTACATGCCACTGTAGGTTTGCCTTATAGACGTGGCTAGTGGATCCATGTATAGCTCATGATGTTAAACGTTCTAATGACTCTTACCTTGGTATAGTAGCCTCTCTCTTCTTGATATGGGAGTTACATCATATGTCACCTTATCGCTTACATGGTCTTATTGCTTGTTAAGGTTGACTTACCATAAAATAGTTAACTTACTTCTAAGCATTACCATAATTTTGATGCATTGACCATATGTTATACTTATGTTTATCATGTGCATTAATTTTGGTCTTGCATCTCATGACTTATATTCCATGTTATCTATGTTTATTTCATGCATATTGCTTACATACGTAGTATATTCAAAGTACTAACGCATACTTCTTTGCCTATATTATTTTAATATAGAAGAGCACGTTCCCCAACTTTCCATACTTATGGCTAGGAGCAGAGTTGTTATACACTTAATTAGTGAGTCCTCATACTTTAAAGGTGAGTCATTGGGATTTACTTCATTATTTGTTAAGACATTATGCACCTTTCTTTCCTTCATTAAGGATGATCTAAGAATATGTCCTAAGCCCACTCCTCTACATTAGTTAGTATAGGTATGTTGAATGTATGGTTCTATATTGTCCTTAGGTTTTGACTATTATGCATCTTCTTTCCTTCATTAAGGATGATCTAAGAATATGTCCTAAGCCCACTCCTCTACATTAGTTAGTACAGGCATGTTAAATGTATGGGTTCTATATTGTCCTTAGGTTTCGACTATTATACACCTTCCTCTCCTTCATTAAGGATTATCTAATAATATGTCCTAATCCCACTCCTCTACATTAGTTAGTAGAGGTATGTTGAATATATGGGTTCTATATTGTCCTTATGTTTTGAACTAAACTTGTTCTTATCCTATTAAATTTTCAAGTTGAGACTTATCTTCCATTTTCATCTAGATTTCTAATGGTGTTATTACCTTATGATAATATGCTAAGATAGCTTGGTTGGGGTCTTTTAGGATTTCAATAACAATGTCACACTTAAGTCATAGCTTGAGTCATGACAGAAGATTATAAAACTCTAGGTTTGTAGAGATTATAATTTAAAGAAATATGGATTTCTTTAGGACTAAATGGATGAAGGGATACAAATTGATGAAATTCTTATGTACCTTAATTGGAACCTTGATTGAAAATTGAAGGAGATTTGAAGCTTTGGAACTTTGGTCTTATCTTGGGAGAGAAGACTTAAGCGAGAAGGTTTGGGAATTTAGGAGTATGAGAGTGAATGAGGTGGCTAGGTGTCATAGGAATCATATATACCCACTTAGAATAAGCTAAAATGACATAGCACAAGAGTTCAAATAGTAGAAAAGAACCTATTTAACTCTGAGAAATAACTGACAAACAGACATTTTAAGACCATCTAAGGAGCCTAGAACCTTCTACGACTCATAGAAATCCATCCATAAAAGTCACTTGGAAATCCTAAGCTTTTGGACTTGAACTATCAGCACCCTTTTACGACTCATTATATCTTCTGCAAATCATACTGTATTATCATAGAACCTAACTACTGAGAATCTAAGTTTTTGAAGAATGAATCACAACCTTTCATCTTTGACCTATATTCTAACATACAACTCATACAATCCCCTTGTAAAAATTCAAAGTATTGGAATAATAATTTTTTAATGATTAAATCCACAAGACCAACTATGACTAGTACACAAGATCAACTATGACCAGTAGGTCCCTTTACGAGTTGTCATGTTTGTACGTAAATGCCAAGGTGCTGAAATACATATTCTTCGAAGTCAAAGAACTAAGATCTATAACTTGTGACCTATTCTACGATTTGTAAACCAAGATCGTAGAATCGAAGCCTAATTTTCTATTTCTTTAAAGTCTTATCTATGGGACATATCTATAGCTTGTGGTTGCTTCTAGAGATATAGATGGAGCCCATAAAACATAATCTAGTGGAAATTGAATTTTTCTAAATTCTTTTTAGACTGATTTGAAATGGGAAAGTTAAATTATGCTAAAAGGCTCATTATCATCTATATATAACCCCTTTCAATATGACTCTTAAGGGTACTATATAATTTTTGCATTATCCTACTCCACATTAACAACTAAAGGATACTTAGTAGGCACACATAGAAAATTCATAAACTTAGAGACTCATACTATCTTGGGTACCCATCTTAAAGCTCATCTTTATCAAATGGCTCAGTTAACAACAACATACCCAGTAAAATTTCAAAAATGGGGTATGGGGAGGGTAAAATATCTGCAAACCATACTACTTCCAGAAGACCCTCAATATTTAGAGAGAGAAACCTATAAGATAGTCTTTGAGAACACTTGTGGTTGAATTTGATATTAAAGCTTGTGATTCTTAGTGATATTGGATTGCTTGTTTTTAAATTTATTATGTAAGTGTTTAATTATGTCTTCTAAATTCATAATCTCTTCATGTACACATAGCATGAGTAGCTAAATCCACAACTAGGGTTGTGAGAACCATGAAGAACCAATAAAGTAAAACCTGATAATTCACAATTCTTGGAAGGTATATATGCATGTATTTATTAACTCACTTTGTTTTGCATGTTTTCTAATCGTGGCCAACATTAGAACTCGCCTAGTATTACTGACTGGACTAAGGTAGTAATTAATAGGAAAAGAGATTAATTAACAAGATTTGATTGATGTGTTCTTGTCTAATCAACCGAGCTAGGCCAACGGGAGGTTGTACTGGGACTAATAGGTAATGGTTAGTAATATACACTAAAGAGATAGGCCTAGTATCATAGTGAAATTCACCTCTCACTTTTGATCAAAGGGCTTGGTGAACTTAAATTACCGTCCTGTATGCTATACACTAGACAAGAATTAGGTTATCTAAGGATACTGAGTTGGCGAATCATGGGGAACACAATACCTTAGTTGCTCTCTATTATTAATTTTTCTCTTGTAATAAGTAGTTAGTTTACTTTTCACATCGATTATTGCAACCCCCCCCCAAAAAAATTGAGTTGGTTAATTGCTCAGATTGCATATGTTAGATCCCGTAAGTTAGAACTCATAAATCCTTAATTGGTTCGATTTGGTAAAGTTTGGGACCAAATGTAAATTTTATTCTAAGTTTAGTACTTAAGATTAAATTGTTGTGAGGTCATGCGTGTGGCATTTTTTGATTAGTCCATGTGGGTGGACTTGTGCCTATATATACATGTGTGAGCTTATATCTTATACAAGAGTGATTTCTACACTTAGAAAAATTAGAGAAAACTAGGGACAAGTTGTAGAACCCTCTCGGGTTGCTACAGTACTTCAAGGAAAAATTGCATTTTGTTGAGTTTTCGATTATTTGACACTTCAAGCTTGGTATTTGGATCCCCTAAGTAGCATAAAGGCATTAGTTGGTCAAGAAAACGCTTGGTTCGACGGCTTGGAAAGTTTGGGTCTAGTAAGGAGCTTGAAAGGTATGTTAATTTCTAGCCTCATTTATGTTAATTAAAGATTGTGGGGGTGTTAGAGATGTGTTGAAATGAAGGTAAAACACGAAAAAAGGGTTGGTTGTTAGTTTGAATTGTGAATTTTGAATTTGGGGTTGGAATTAAGGACAAGTTTGCATATGAAGATATATTATTTTATAGTCATGTGTTTATGTTTATTTGTCGTGAAAATAGTCCTTGTAGGGTGAAAGAAGTGTTGGAAAACTATATGAATGTTTACATGAAGGTTAGCTTGAATTGGAGCCCTATTGAAAGTATAATGTTATGTTTTAACGTTGGGGGGTTGCGTTGGGCGTTGGAGTGATGTATTATAATTCTTGGAGTATATAGGAAGGATTGAATATGGTAGGTATGTGTTTGTATAAAGGCTGCCCTATTTTACCAATTATGTCGTAATAGTATTTTATGGTGTTTTGATGTTGTGATGGTATTGGAGAGGGTTCATTGATGTTGTAGGTTGTTGTTACTGTTGTTGATTGGTTATTTGAGCTGAGTTGAATTCTTGAGGTGGCATATTTTAAGGGAAGATGCTACCGAAATTGTATAAAAATTTGAAACTAGAGAGTTAGGATTTAAAACTCGATATGGTTGTTAATCATTAGTGTTATCATAATTTGTGTAGACGTTGGACATCCGGAAGCTTAATGTGGATTGGTCTTGCGTTGGAGTTAGTTGGAGAAAGGAATCGAGGTATTTAAAGATTTTCATCTCTTGGCATGAGTTGGTTAAACTTAGTCAATGTCGTACGATTGAAAAAAAGAAGAAGAAAGGAAGAAATCCCTTTTCCTTCACAATTTAGGTCTAAGTATAAGCTAAGTTCATTCTTTGCCACTCTTATCC
>JAOTQJ010153353.1:0-30782 GCA_025642045.1 Solanum sejunctum
GCAGGTGCGAGACCCTCTTGTCTAGGATCTCCAGTTTCAGCTGCAGTGCCCCTCTTTGTTTCAGGAGCCAGCTATTGCTAGCTCCAGGTCGGTTTCATTGGGAATTTAAGGTTAGCATGTGTCTAGGTGTCACTATCGAACAGTGGTCACGACCCTAGGTTGGGATGTGACAATTTCACTACTTTCTATTTCATCAGAAGCTAGAGGAGTTGGAGATGTTTGTGAAAGAGACTTATCTTGAGCCTCATTTCATTGTCTCACCTGATTGGATATACCAACCACCACTTCTACTTCCTTTCCTTTACCTTTGTTCTTGGTTTCTGGCATACTTGCTATACAAACCAATTTAGAGGTTAGACGCAATCCACCTATTACACATAGATCTACGACACGATCTAAAGAATGAAAAGAAAGTAACAAATCCTAAATGCCATGTGGCCTCCTGCTTATAAATATGACACACAACACATCGATAAACAAGACTCTACATAGACACAACTTTGTAGACTCCCTAGGATGACCCGCTCTGATACCACTTTTGTCACTCCAAAAGCACCATTAAGGCAGACTAGCACTCGTTGCCGATAAGGTTTGGGAGAACTAACCTGTATCTATACACTTTCTATGCATATTACAAGGGATCTCTATATTTAACATGCCTTTAAGAAAGTAAATAGTAATAACAAGTCAAAAGAAAATGCATATGGCTAGGCCGTTGGGGCCATAGTGTCTAAAGTACGAGACACGACCACAGTTTAATTATATAGTCTACAAAGCCTTTAGATAAAGAAAAGTATCTAATAAGGGTCAGGACAGGCCTTGCCCCTACTAAATATACAACACAAAAATATAAGTTCTAGACACACAAAGCTCTGAAGCAACCTGGAGCTTGGTAACAATAGCTGGATATCCTATACTCCTACTGGGGAGATTTACTATTACCTATACTTGCAGCATGAAATGCAGCTCCCCCACAAGGGATGTCAGTATGAGATAATGTACTGAATATATAAGGTAGAAAATATTGTATATTAAGTAACAACTGAAATGAAACTATGCACTGGTGTAAGAATAAGAGACCACCTTTAGTTATACTATGGGATCATGTACTTTATGTTCTTTTTATTACTTTATATTTACTCTATAATCTTTGCACAACATGTAATACAAATGACCAGCTGATTAGTGGTAATCTATATCGGGATCGGCCCTAGCTAGGCTTTTTCTTTCATCCCTTGGGCTACCCCCCGTGATAGGATCGACCCTGGCTAGGTTATTCTTCCACCCCTCAGGTTACCACCCATCAATAAGCAATATACTTTTCTTTATTTTTCCATTACCTTTGAAATGATTCTTTTGGTGGTCACAATATTGGAGCTGTAGGATTGTCGATGTAGCATGTCATATGTAAATAATCATACAAGACAATATGACAATGAAAAGAGTACGTACATAAATAATGGAATGTGTATGAGATGAAACAACACGTGAACTTTATTTAGCAACAAGAACCCATATAACTTGGTAGCCACGTATATATGCAGATTTGAAAGTGACTATACATGAGAGCATATGAACATATGAAAGAGTGGAAATACGGTTAATAGTTGTGTCGGAGTTGGTAAGTGCCTTTATGTGCTAATGAAGAATCTAGATTTCATGGCTAGTAATACAAAATTAAGTAGCCTTACATACCTTATTGTACGACCTTACTATTACCTCTAGATAACCTTGCCTTCTTTGAAATATTCAACTACAGTATAGTAGGTGATAAAACTAGCATTAGTATCCAATAAGTACATCTTGGCAGCCTAATCTCATAAAAAATATACGCGGGCAGCAAGCATTTAATCATAAACCCGAGTGTGTTCTTTCAACCTTTCTTCCCCTAATTGTAGTTTCTAATACACATTCTCATATACATATCATGTGAAGCCTGGTTTAGTGCCATAATAGTTTTACAACATCCTGCAAAGCATAACACATAACAATTCCACACACCATACAAATAGGCGGCACAATGTTACATGCCTTCGCTACATTTCGACGTTGAAAATTCCAAACCTATTCTAACTTTAACCAAACAATCCCCACCATATATACATATAAAACTAGTCCTAAACTAGTCCAAAAATAGTCCTCAAAATAGTTGTAGGACGTGAGACCATAGTCCTCAATCAATTAGCGCACAATTTCTACAAATAACATACTTAGGATAACACGTTAAACCTCAATTATTTACATATAGTTAAATAGTTCAGCAACCTTTATACATCATTATAGAACTAAAACAAAATAATAAAAGCAACCTTCTTTCATTATAAATCCAATCAAGAAGATAAAAGCACCTAAATAAACAAGAAAAGTATATAACAACCCTTGGAACACATGTTGTCCAAAAGTTTCAGCATATACCTAACCAACATAGTCACTTGTTTTTTTAGAAGAAAATCATACTAAACACATAAGTAAACTTACTTACCATTACCTTCAAGGTGTATGACTTCTCCAAAAAACCTAAAAGTCTCCTTGTGGTTGCTTTGCAAGGTTAAGAAAGTGTAGACAGAAAGCTTGTGAAAGTTGATTTTTTTTTCAAGTTAAGAATAACTTAAAGGTGCTACTTGTAAGCCATTTTAAAAGTGCCTTTGGCCGACTTTCTTGTGTGGTATAAGACTCATATTATCAAGGTGGTGATGCAGTAGCTTGGGCCTTGCACTTGGGCCTAATTAGGTTTCAAAGTTGATGGGCCTTGGCTGCCAATTTTCCTATTGGGTCCGAATAGTCAAGTGGGTTGTGATATACTTGGAACATTTTTATATTCTTATTGGGCTGAAAAAAATAGTCCATTTATGATGCTAAAACATGATCTAAAGTTACACATTAACACAGACTTTATTCATTATCGGACTTGGATAATTTGGTATCGATTCTCATCTCTATTTAGCTAGCATAGTTTAGCTAAGCATGTAAGTGACTTACCTGCTAGATTCTTAAGTCCTACAAGCACCTCACTTCTCTTACTTCATTTAAGGCCATTATGTCCTCAATTTGACTTAAAACTTGTATACACTCGATCCTCTTAGGTGTTAGATGCACATATCACCCTCCAATATGAGATTCAAGCACGTTTCAAAATGGGCACTAATTTGACCAAATCAAATCATATTTTATTTCCAAAGAACTAGTATATGTAAGATGTGGGGTGTTATAAGTTTAGAGTGAATGATCCTTCTTATGATAACATATTGACTTATATATTAATTATGGAGTCGTACCCTATGTGATCTTATGAGCCATTTGATACTGGTAGTTAGATGGTGCTTATATTGAGGTATGATTGACATATTGATACTGTGGTGATATTGAGACACTTGAGAATTATTAGATTTTTATTGTTGATATACATGATGCATATGGATATCTTACATACTCTATTTCCTTGAATCTGATTAATGTGCCATTTTTATGTTCTTGCTTCATGATCCATTGACGAGGAAAAGCTGAAGGGAAATAGTTCCGGCTAGTGAAAAGGTAAAGAGAAAGAAAAGAAATGAAAAGCCAAATGGAAACGATTTCGGTTAGATATGAAAGTTATTGCTGAAGGAAATGGTTTTGGAGAATAAATAGTTCATGTGTGGCCTTCATGGATTCTTGCTGAGGAATATATATGGTCAGGGATGCGTATCATAAGGAAGATATGCATCACAATTATTTGACATTGTATTACATTGTATACATCTCATAGTGTCCACTTCATCTTATATCTTATTTGATTGATGTTATCACAACCCAAACCTAGGGCCTATACGTGTCACGCGAATGAGAACTAGAAGGGACCCCAAATAAGCCTCTTAGCATATCAATTACATATCCTTAGTGGCAGAAGCAATTACAGAACAATAAAAGAGTAGAAATAGGGATAAAAGGGACAACGGGAAGTCTTTAATAGCATAGATCATCAAAAGAGTCAAAGGTCAAGCATAATTACATCACTTGTGCAACAATACCTCTAAACATGGAATTTAGCAGGGGCTATGACACTTTCTAGGCTCACCCTTATAGTCATAAGCATCTAAACAAAGAAAAGATTTTGTACATAACATAAGATAAATAGTTATTGTTCTAAGAGTTAAGGACTCACTAAACTTGCTTCAAGAGATAGTACTAGCCATGTGGAGCTTTTATTCTTACATGGTAACATCATGTAGGCATAGAGTATGCATTAGTATGTTTGAACGTACTGAGTATGTATGATGTAATGCAACAAGAGATGCGTAACATAGTCAAAATGCATATACATAGGCAAGAGATAGTATACTAGCAACATGGCATGCATGAGCATTGCTTGATGTAAAACATAGTTAGATAGAACATACAACATGTGTAGGAAGAGATCATAAAGATAGACCAAGCATATAAAACTTGGAATCCAAGGCGTATCACCCTCTTCGAAGGTGATTGAGGTATCTATCCCTCAGTTGGTAGTACGGGCCTAGCACTTCTCGACAAGGTAATTGAGCTATATACCCCTCAATTGGTAGTTCGGGCCTAGCAACCCTTGCTAAGGTGGCCAATGTATATACCCCTCAACATTTTAGTATGGACCTAGCACCCCCTGACAAGGTGATTGAGGTATATACCTCTCAATTGGTACTATGGGACTAGCACCCCCTTGACAAGGTGATTGAGGCATAGCACTCCTTCAACAAGGTTTGGTTAACTTTCAATACTATAGATACTTCTCATGAAATCAACATATACATAGATTTCTTTCATCATCATAAAGTCACTTTACTCATAATCCATGCATTGGATCATCAATAGCTTAAAATTTCATATCCGGACATTTTATCAAACACTTGGCGGGTGTGTAATGCTAGTTAAAAATCATGTAATTAAATTGTGAAATCATGTGGAATATTTTAATGTAAATCCACCCACAAGCACTTAATATTACCCTCATGTACGATACATTGATAACCCTCATCAATTCTCATAATAGATCAAAGATTCATAGCTCAAAACATACTTAAACAGTTAACATTTCATAAAAACTCCAATATAGTTCATAGTCAAATTCATTATATTAAGAACCCATAGATAAAACAACTTTAAAACATGTAATTTGCATAAAAAGAAAGGTTGGCCATCATGGGTGAAAGGAGCCAATGATTGAAACCCACATACCTCCACTTTAGAAATTTCTTGAAAAAAGATTTGAATGAGAACTTGAAGCTTGAATAAATTCCTTAATATCCAGAATGAGTTTGGAACACTTGACTTTGGATGAAATATTTGGCTAAATGTTAGAGAGGGTTTTGGGGAATGTCTTGAAAAATGACTATGTATAGGTGCTTTTACACATAGGAAGGCTTAGGCCCAAGACCTCAAAGCCTTAGGCTGAAATAAGAAAAGCTGGTAGCAAAATACACTGCTCCGCTATGGCTTCATGTCGTTGAGCTAACATGTACCTTATTGGAAATTAATTTTAGCGAAATTCATTTTTTGCTACGGGTCCTGTAAGATCAGGGTTATACCCATTTTTCACTCAATTTTTTCGCTGATGACGAATATGAAGTTGAATTTTTGATATCATGCACAGATTTTGAGATATGTAGAATTTATGAATTTGGATATTTTTGTGGGATATTTTCTGAAATGAGCCCAAAAAGTACCTGAAAGTATACCTCGGAAGTGCCCAAAATTATAATTTGCATATATCTTAAAATTTATGTATTATTTCAAAAATTTGACTTCATATTTTTGTTCAGGAGGTCAAATTGACTTAGCAAATAGTCTAACACCAATTTTAGAGCAAAACAATAGCAATTTCATTTTTCGAAAAATTGATTTCCAGTGAAGATTGTGCGTCACTGGCGCAACGTGCCTCAGTGTTAAAAATTCCCAGTGTTTTAGTTCAGTCAAAGGCTTATAGATCTTGGGCCTAAGTATTCCCATCCATGAAATACCTATACTTAGCCTTATTTCACCTTCATATTATTCAAGGCATTCCCAAGTATTCTCTCAAACATTTAGACAATGTTTCATCTCCAAATTTCAACTGACAACTGACAGAACTCATCCGAATTCTAAGGTTCTCATTCAAGCCTCAAGTGTGTATCTCCAATCTTCTTCAAGAATTCTCCAAAAGCTAAGTTATGTAGGTTTCTTTCATGTGTTTCTTTCACTCATGATACCCAAGCTTCCTGTTACTTAAAATTACATTATTTAAAGTTCATTTATTCATGGATCTTAATTAGGAATTTCAGTGCGCACTACGTTGGGTTTTCATAGAATTATGATTGTTTTAGCATGTTCTGAATTGTGAATTCAAGATCTATTGTGAGATTCGATAAAGGATTTTGATGTTATTGCTTGACGGTGTTACTAAGTATTTATTGATGGTTTCACATGGAATTCTCTAGAATGAATACTCTCTTGAATTGCATGGTTTTACAATACCACTACATACCCGCCAAGTGTTTGATAAAATATTCTGTTATGATTTCTCTACGAATTGAAGGTCCAATGCATGTATTATGCATTAAATGACTATATTATGATGAAAGGAATATATGTATATGATATTATCTCTATAGTGATGAGAATTGACCAAGCCTCACTCGGGGGGTTGTAGGCCTGGGTACCTTATTGAGTGATTTGTTTCTCGATCACCTCGCTCAGGAGGTAGTACACATATGCAACTATGTTGAGGGGTTTGTACCTTGATAACCATATTGGGGGTTTGCACCTCATCAACAAATTAAGTGGTTCGTACCTCATTTGCCTTTTCAAGGGGGTGGTAGGACTTAGATATTCACTAACAATGGTCTCTTCTTACACATGTATTATATTCTATATAAGCATGATTTTACTTCAAGCATCATTCATACATGCCTTATTGCTACATGCTCATCCATTGCGTATGTGATGCATTTTGCTTAAGCTTTATAACTTGTTGCATTGCATCCTACATACTTATTGTATTCGAACGTACTGATGCATACTCTACGCCTATATGATTTCACTATGTAGGAACCAAGGCCCTACTTGATCCTTCTCCTCCACGTGGCTAGTATGACTTCTCTTAAGCTTTTTGGTGAGTCCTCTATTTCGGGGACGATATATATGACCTCGTACTATGTTCTAAGAATATCTTTCTTTTATGTATATGTTGTCTTGGCCCCTGCTAAGTATCTAAGTTTTCAAGGTGTTGTTGGACATGCTTTGTACTATGCTATAAGCTTTGACTCTCTCTTGACTCTTGATGTTTATGATATGAAAGTTATCCCTTAGCCTCATTTACCCGTATTTATTTTATCATGTTGTAATTTATTAGTTCCATGACCAAGGATGTGTAATAATGTGTTAAGAGGCTTGCTTGGGGTCATTTTAGGTTTCTCCATGTGTCGTGTCATGTCAAGACTCTAGGCTTGGATTGTGATAAACTTGGTATCAGAGCACCAGGTTGTTAGGTCCTCGACGTCTAACACACCGCATCGACTAGAGTCTTTTTTATAGTTGTGAAGTGCACCACGACTATGAATGAGAGGCTAAGAGGCATTTGTAGGAAATATTTCACTTTTTTATGATCCATGATGTTTTGTAGTGTTAGTTCCCCTAGGGCTTACTATTAACCCCTATCTGTTACATTTCAGTATATGTCTCAAGCTACTTAGGACGGCAATATATAGAATATAAAGGTTCACAATGCTCTAAGGGTATTGGACAAAGTGGTGACAAAATTAACAACTCATGTCAATCAATAAGTGAGTGCTCCCAAGACTTCAAATGGTAAGAGGTGGGGTAGTAACGCCAAAAGGTCCCATGGTGTCAGAAAGTTCTAGTCCGAAAGGTCTTGGTGATGTGGTACCTTATGCTAAGTGCCCAAAGAGTGGTAGATGCCATGATGGCCCGTGCTTGGAGAAGACCAATGGTTGTTATGGTTATGTGGATATGGGGCACAATATAGTGGATTGTCCTCATAAATGCAATAAGAGTAAAGGGGATGATGATATGATGACTCATCTTAGATACCCAAAATGTGGGAGGAATCATAGTGGTATATGTTGGAAGAACACGGGTGCATGCTTTGTGTATGGTTAGATGGACCACAAAATTCTAGAATATCCACGTGCTCACAACAAAGGTAAGGATGGCCGACTACAAGGTTAAGGTGGTCATGTTGATCAAGGAGCTCAAGGAGGGGATGAGGTGCCCAATATGGCTACCGATATGTTGAAATTTCCTGTGGCTTGATGTGTATACCATGATGGGACCAGGTACCACTATCTTTTTTATTATTCCTTCTTGTTGCTAGTGGGCTTTAAGTGTTCTCCAAGTTGTTATGTGAACCTTTAGTATCTACCCTTTTGTTTAGTGTATTGTTGCTAGAAAGTTCATAGATATTGTTATGTGTTCATATTGCATTAGGTCTTTACTTATAAATTGTTAGGTTGATATGGTGGATTTTGATGCCATACTTGGGGTGGATGAGTTGCATGAAATATGGTGTCTCCTTTGATTGTAGGACCCGTAGAGTTAGGTTTCATTCCCTAATAAACCCGTTTTTGAGTGGTACCTTGGAAGGTGGTTCTGAAGGGGTAAGTCTGTTTCATGTTGTAAGGTACAATTGATCTCTAAGAGTTGAAATTATCATCTCCATTGGTTTTTTTTAGTGATCAATCGGTTAGTAAATGTCCCTTCCGATGTTTTAATTTTGGGCTTGTGTCTTTTTGTTTGACATATGCACCAGTTATGCTATAAGTCTTGTGAATAGGATCTTTAACCCCTACCTTGGTATGTTGTAGTGGACTCTAGTGATAAAGTATTGATGTATTTAGAACTTGTGAACCATTTTGGGGTAGTGTTGCAAATCTTGGGGAAAGAAGAGTTGTGTGCTAAGGATGACAAGTGTGAATTTTTTAAAATTAGGTTACCTTGTTGGGTTATGTGGGGTTAGAGTATGGTATTAAGGTGGACCCTAATAAAATGAAGGTGATTAGAGATTAGCCTAGACAGTTGATCTCATCGGGAAGTTTAATGGGCTCAATAGGTTATTATCAGAGGTTGGTGAATGATTTCTCTCGTATTGCTTCTCCCATGACTAAGTTGACTTAAAAAAGGCTAAAATTGTGTGGACCGATGAGATTCAAGAGAGTTTCTAAACCTTGAAGTATAATTGTCTCTGCTCCTATCTTGTTTATATCAAAAGGGCTAGAAGGATTTGTTGAGTATTTTAATTCTTCCTGGGTTGGTTTGGATTGTGTGTTGATGCAATATGGTAAGGCGATAGCCTATGCTTTCAGGCAAGTTGAGATATATGATAAGGATTATTCTATTTACCATCTTGAGTTGATCAGTGTGGTATGTGCTTCAAAAATTAGAAGTTAATATTTTTATGGGGTGCATGTTGATGTGTTCACTGATCCTTAGAGTCTCCAATATGTCTTCACTCAAAAAGGTCTCAAATTCAGGCAAGGGAAGTGGTTAGAACTTAAGGACTATGATATGAGTGTGCATTTTCTTCCCAGTAAGGCTAACATGGTGGTGGATGCTTTGATTAGGGTGTCTATGGGAAGCTTAGCTCGTGTTGATGTTGGTGATAAAGAGATGGCTAGGGAGGTCCATCGGTTGGCTATATTAGGAGTTAGATTGGAATAGGGTAATGATGGTAGTGTTGTTGTTGTTGATGGTTCTAAATCTTCATTAGTTGAGGAGGTGAATGCTAAACAAGATCTTGATCGATCATGGTTAATATTGAAGGCATTAGTAAAAGACGGGAATGTAGAGGTTTTCTCCCAACGAAAGATGGTGTCCTTAGATACCAAGGTAGGTTGTGTGTGCCTTGTGTTTATGGCTTGAAAGAAAAGATTATTGATGAGGCTCATGGTTCTTCTTACTCTATTCACCTTGGGTCTGCTAAGATGTATAGAGATTTGAGAGAGGTGTATTGGTGGGGATTCATGAAGAGGTACATTACCAAATTTGTATCTGCTTTCCATAGTTTCCAACAACTCAAAGTCAAACACCAAAGTCCTAGTAGCCTAACCCAAGACATAGAGATTCCTACTTAGAAGTGGGAAGAGATTAATATGGATTTTGTGGTTGTGTTGTCCAAGACTAGGATGGGTTCTGATTCCATTTGTGTTGTGGTTGATAGGACAACAAAATTAGCTCACTTTCTACCAGTTAAGACTATATATAGGGCTAAAGATTATTCGAGGTTGTACATTCATGACTTAATAAGGTTGCATGGGATTTCTTTGTCTATTATATCGGATCGTGGTTCTTAATTCACTTCACACTTTTGGATATCCTTCCAAAGAGGTCTTGGAATCAAGGTAAATCTTAGTTTGGCCTTCCACCTTCAAACGGATGGCCAATCTGAAAGAACTATCTAAACACTTGAAGACATGCTTAGGGCTTGTGAATTGGAGCTTAAGGGTAGTTGAGATGATCATCTTTGATTGATTCAGTTTGCATATAACTATAGCCACCATTCTACTATTGGTATGGCTCCTTTTGAGGCTATCTATGATAGATATTTTAGATCACTGGTTGGTTGTTTGAGGTAGGAAATGTGGCTGTGATGACTCCGGATTTGGTTTTGGAGGTTATTGAGATGGTAAGAATGATTAGAGGAAGGTGGGAAATAGCCCAAGGTTGCAAAAAAGTCTTATGCTGATTTGACAAAAAGAGAGTGCTTGAATTTAAAGTTGGAGATTGGAGCTATTTCAAGTTTCACCCATGAAGGGTGTGGTTCTTTTTGGTAAGAAGAGTAAGTTAAGCCCAAGATATAGGGGTCCTTATAGAATGTTGAGGAGGATTGGTAAGGTTGCGTATGAATTGGAGTTGCCAATGAATAAAGATATGGTTCGTCCAGCTCTACATACATTAGGTTGAGAAGATGTGTCAATGACTCAAGTGCTATAAAACTTTTGAGGTTGCGGGTGTTGTGGAGGATAAGTTGGCATAGGAAATGATCCAAGTAGAGATATCGGATGGATGGATGGGAAAATTTGATTAATAAGGATGTGGTGTTCGTCAAGACACTTTGGAAGAATTATCTAGTTGATAGTTTCACTCTGGGAGCTGGATCGGGCATTGAGAAGTGATATAAGAACCTTTTTTCACACTATTCAAGCTTGTGTTAACATGTAAATTCCTTTTCTTTTATGATTCCAAATCTTACATTTCGGCCCCTATGTTATTTTCATGCATTCATGTTTACATTGACAAAGTTCATGGTAATGTTACACTATTGTTGAGATTTTGACAATGTTGTTTTAAGTATGTTAATGCATTCTTGTTTGGGCTGATTTCTTCATGATTTCTCTTCTCATATATGTTTCTTTGGCATTTGTTTATGAATGTTACCAAGGGGAGATAATGAAACGACACGAAAAAGTGCTTGAAAATGTGCCTCAGAAGTGTCCAGAATCATCATTTCCATATATCTCAAGATCAGGGCATTATTTTGAAAATTCAACTTCATATTCTTGTTCAGGGGGTTAAACTGAGTGAGAAATTTGTCTAACACCAATTTTAGAGAAATGAATCGCAATTTTATTTTTCCAAAAATTGATTTCTAGTGAGGATTGTCCATCACTCGTGCGATGCGCCTCAGTGTGAAAAATGCCTAGTGTTTTTAAGTTCGGTCCAAGGCTTTTGGGTCTTGGGCCTAAGTGTTTTCATGCACGAAAATACCTATACTTAGCTTTATTTCACCCTCATATCTTTCATGACATTTCCAAATACACTCCCAAACACTTAAACAATATTTCATCTCCAAATTTCAAGTCTTAGAACTCATACGGACTTCAAGGTTCTCATTCAAGCCTCAAGTCACCATCTCCAATCTTCTTCAAAAATTCTCCAAAACCTAAGGTATATGGGTTTTATTCATGGGTTTCTTTCACCCATAATACCCAAGCTTCCTTTTACTTAAAATTGCATATTTAAAGTTGACTTACTCATGGGTCTTAATTATTACTAATTTTACTACACACTATGTTGGGGTTTCATGAAATTATGATTGTTTAGCATGTTTTGAACTACGAATCCAAGATCTATTATGAGATTTAATGAATGTTTTTGATGTATACTACTTGAGGGCGTGACCAAGTATCTATGATGGTTTCACATAGAATTTTCTAGCATGAATACTCTCTTAAATTTCATGGTTTTACACTAACGCTACAACCCACCAAGTATTTGATAAAATGTCTGGTTATGATTTCTTGAGGAATTAAAAGTCCAATGCATGTTATATGAGTTGAATGTATGTATATAATATTATTTATACAGTGTTAGGAATTCACCAAGCCTCACTCGGGCGGTTGTAGTCCCGGGTAACCTTGTTGAGGGGTTTGTACCTCGATCGCCTTGCTCAGAAGGTTGTAGGCCCATGCAACAATGTCGAGGGGTTTGTACCTTTATAACCACATTAGGTGGGTTTGTACTGGGGTTTGTACCTCATTAACATATTGAGAGGTTCATACCTCATTCGCCTCTAAGAAGGGGGTGATAGGCCTTGGATATTCACTAAAAATGATCTCTCATGACACATGTATTATGTTCTATATAAACATGATTTTACTTCAAGCATCATTCATACATGCCATATTGCTATATGCTCAACCATTGCCTATGTTATGCATTTTGCTTATGGTGCTTATCACTTGTTGCATTATCCTAAATACTCAGTACATTCAAATGTACTTACACATACTCTACGCCTATATGATGTCACCATGTAGGAATTAGGGCCCAACTTGATCATTCTTCTCCACATGGCTAGTACAATTCTCTCAAGCTCTTTGGGGAGTCCTCCATTTTGGGGACAGTGTCTATGATCTCATACTATGTTCTAGGACTATCTTTCTTTTATTTGTATGTTGACTATGAGGGTGCGCCCGGTAGCTTGTCTTGGCCCCCGCTAAGTATCTAACTTTTAGAGGTTTTGTTGGACATGCTTTGTACTATGCTATGATCTTTGACTCACTCTTGACTCTTAATGTTTATGATGTGAAAGTTGTCCCTTAGCCCTGTTTATCCCTATTTACTATATCTTGTTATACTTTATTGCTTCCGCGATCAAGGATTTGTAATGATATGTTAAGAGGCTTGATTTGGGCCTCTTCGGATTTTCCTATACATCATGTAACATCAAGGCCCTAGGCTTGGATCATGACATTTTTGGGCAATTTTTGGGGCATTTCAATACCTCACCCTTGGGAACATTCGTCCCTGAATGTCAAAGAAACGTACATAAGAAGAGTAACCATAAAGGAATCATCCCCAACAAGAATGCAACAATGCACTTAAACACCACTTTCAAAAATCTCAATATAAGTGTCAAAATCATCATGAACTTGTCAACTTAAACATGAATGCATGCAAATGACATTAGGGTTGAAACATAAGACTTGAAATCGCATTGAGGACTGAAGTTAGTACCTTAGACTTGAGTATAATGGAAGAGATAGGGATATCACTTTTGCATATCCACCTCGGCTTCCTATGTAGCACTCTCAACATTGTTTGTTTCTCCAAAGAGCCATGATGGAAGCAACATCCTTGATCCTCAACCTCTTTATTTGTCTTTAAAACACCTCTTCATAAGTCAAACTGTCTCCAATAACACCCAGAATATCAAGAGGCACAATAGCACTTCGGTCACCCACACACTTTCTCAACATAGACACATGGAAGGCCGTATGAACCATACTCATGTCATTAGGCAATTCCAAATTATAGGCCACTTTATCAATCCTCCTCAATATTCTATAGGGACCCATAAATCATTGACTCAATTTCCCCTTTTTACCAAAATGAATCATTCCCCTTGATAAGCGAGACCTTCAAATAGACCCAATCACCATGCTTAAATTCAATATCCCTTCTCCTCACATTGACATGGGTGTTTTGATGACTTTGGGCTACTTTTAACCTTTATATTATCAACCTCACCTTCTCTATGGTGCCCATAACCAGATCTAGACCCAACAAGGCCATCTCCTCCACTTCAAACCATCTAACCTGGGACCTACAGCGTCTACTATAGAGAGCCTCAAAAGGAGCTATCTAGAATGATAACTATTATTACAAGAAAACTCAATGAGTGGAAGGTGTTCATCCCAACTGCCGTTAAACTCCAAAACACAAGCCCTAAGAATATCCTCAAGAGTTTGGATAGTTCTTTTAGCTTGAAAATCCTTTTTGAGGGTGAAAGGTCGTATTAAGCTTAACCTTGGTACCAAGACCTCTTTGGAAGGACCCCCAAAAGTAAGAAATTAATTGATTAGCATGATCTGATATGATAGACATAGGTACCCAATGCAACCTAACAAACTTATGAATGTACAACCTAGCATAATCTTCAGACCCACAAGTGATCTTAACCCGTAGGAAATGAGCTGACATTGTCAATCTATCAACCACAACCCAAATAGAATCAAAACCCTGTCTAGTATTACGTAACCCAAACACAAAATCCATGTTAATTTCCTCTCATTTCTAAGTAGGAATCTCTATATCTTGGGCTAGGCCACCTGGTCTTTGATGCTCATCTTTTACTTATTGGCAATTATGACAACTAGATACAAACATAGCAATCTCTCTCTTCATGCCACCACACTAATAAACATCCCTCAAATCTTTATACATCTTTGTAGAACCGGGGTGAATAAAATAGGAAGAATTATGAGCCTCATCAAAAATCTTCTCGTTCATGTCATCAACACTATGCACACACAACATATGTTGGTACCTAAGGGCACTATCTCCCCCTTGGGAGAAAACCTCCTCCTTAATACCTCTCACCAAGGACTTCAATTCTAACAAGGTGGGGTCAACATCTTGCTTTGCCTTCACCTCCTCAATCAATGAAGATTTCGAACCATTGACAACCACTACCCCACCATTGTCAACCTCCTCTAACCTAACCCCAAATCTAGCCAACTGATGGACCTATTTAGCTACCTCTTTGCCACCATCATCAGCACGACCTAGTATACCCATAAACACCATACTCAAAGCATCAACCACAATATTAGCTTTATCGGGGTGATAATGCACACTCATATCATAATATTTAAGAAGTTCTAGCCACCTTCATTGCCTCAAGTTGAAATTTTTTTGGTTGAACACATATTGGAGACTTTTATGATCGGTAAACACATCAACATGCACCCATACAAAATAATGCAAAATTTTCAAATCAAATACGATGGGGGCCAATTCAAGGTCATGAGTAGGATAATTATCTTCATATACATTAAGTTGTCTAGTGGCATAAGCTATCGCCTTACCATTTTGCATCAAAATACAACCCAAACTAATTCTTGAGGCATCACAATACACAACAAACCCTTCCAACCCTTCTAGTAGAGACAAGATAGGAGCAGGGACAAACATTTCTTTCAAAGTTTGGAAACTCTTTACATACTCATCGGTCCACACAAATTTTACCTTTTTAGGTCAATTTAGTCATAGAAGAAACAATAGAAAAGAACCCATTAACAAACCTCCGGTAGTAACCTGCTAACCCCAAGAAACTTCTAATGTCCATTGGAGTCAATGGTCTAGGCTAATTTCTAGTCACCTTCATTCTTTTTAGGATCCATCGTAATTCCATCCCCTTATACCATATGACCTAGAAAGGCAACCTCTTTCAACCAAAAGTTATATTTTTCATACTTTGCATACAACTTTTCCTCCCTCAAGATATGCTACACTACCCTTAAGTGAGCCACATGCTCCTCCTAACTATGGGATTATATCAAAATATCATCAATCAGAGCCACCACAAATAAATCAAGGTAGTGTTTAAAAACCTTATTCATAAGATCCATGAAGATAGCTGGTGCATTAGTCAAACCAAAGGATGTAAACACAAAGTCATAGTGCCCACACCTAGTCAAAAGTTTATCTTGGGAATGTCACACTCCCTCACTTTCACTTGATGATGCCTAAACCGAAGATCAATCTTAAAGAAGTGACTAGCCCCTTGAAGTTGGTCAAAGAGATCATCAATCCTTGGTAGAGAATACTTATTCTTTATGGTGACTCTATTGAGTTTCTATTAATCAGTGCACATTCTAAAGAGTACCATCTTTCTTCTTCACAAACAACATCGGTGCACCCCAGGGTGATTGGTTAGGCTTAAAAAAACCTTCTGCAACAAATCCCCCAATTACTTCTTTAACTCCTTTAGCTCTGCCAGGGCCCACATTAAAGGGGAATAAAAATAGGCTAAGTATTAGGAAGGAGGTCTATGCTAAAGTCTATTTTCCTTTCGGGAGGAACACCAAGGAGCTCATTAGGAAAGACATAAAGCAAGTCATTAACCACCGGAACCAACTCTATAGGAAGGACTTTGGACTCAACATCTCTAACGCTCACAAGATGATAGAGACATCTCTTAGAGGTCAAGTTTTGGGTTTTAATGCAAGAAGTGAATCTACTCTTGACAACCACATTATGACTCTCCCACTCAAAAATGTGTTCATTAAAGAATTAAAATTTGTCCTTATGGATTCTACAACCAATAGAGGCATAATATGCATGCAATTAATCCATCATAAGAATGACATCAAAATCCCCCATATCCAACTCAACAATATCATAAGAAAATATTTTATGCAAAATGAATATAGGATAATTTCTATAGACTCTACTAGCAAAATGGATGCACCAACAAGAGTAGAGACCTCATAAGGCTCACACAATAATTCGAGGTCAATATGAAACTTTTTGGCAACAAAAGCAGTAATAAAAGAAAGAGTGGCACCCAGCTCAATCAATGCATACATATCAAAATCGAAGACTTTTAACATACTGGTGATGACATCGGGAACCCTATCTACCCTTTATCTCCATTGAAGAGCATAGAATCGATTTTTCCTTAGAGCACCACCTTGTTGGCCTCCTCTTCCCCTAGGAACTGTATTTGCATCTTGAGGACGAACATCTTTTCCTTTTTTTGATTACGAGGACAATTAACCTTATTGTTACCACCTTCTCCACAACTATAGCAAGCATTAGTGTTCCTCAAACATGGGCCATCATGGCCTATACCACCTCTTGGACACATAGCATTAGGCACCACACCACCACCTTTTTAGACCCTTGGGTTTTTAGTAGCAAACCTTCTATTAGGAACATTTGAAGACCCTTGGCTTTGATGAAGCCAACCACCCTTGGGGCCTTGAAATATACCTTCAAAATGGGTCCTCTTGGACTCATTACCTCTTCTCTTTGTTAAATTTAATCCTTTAATTATTTGGTATAAGTTATGAGGTGGGACAAGTCCATATCACCAATCGACATAACAGCCTGACACTCCTCATTCACCAAATTAAATACACCCATAACAAACTTGTTCATTCTAGACGTTGACTCGGCCATTAATTTTGGAGTATATTTAGAGAGTTAGTTGAACTTGAGGGCATACTCCCTCACTCTGATGGACCTTTCCTTCAAATTCATGAATTCCATCATTGTGGCCTCCCTTAGTTCAAGAGGGAAGAACTGGTTGAGAAACGCCACCTTAAACTCCTCCAAAAGTACCACATTGTTGTTCCCCTTCTCCTCCTTCCATTAGGTAAACCATATTTGGGCCACCTACTTGAGTTTGTAAATCGCCAACTCCACGAACTCCTCCGATTTAACCCCTATAATAGATAACACTTTGTACACCTTATCAATAAATGCTTGAGAGTCCTCATACACTTTAGACCTATTGAGCTCTGGTGGGTTCATCCTCATAAAATCCCTTACCCTAAATGCCGGACTAGGAGCATGACAGGCTTGGGCCCCTTGGTTGATTTGATTAGTCATAGCTTGAGCTAACATGGCAATATCATCCCAGAACTCTTCGTGAGTCGATTATTCTTTAGGTGTATGAGCTCTTCTTGCTCTTGGTATAGGCATGACCTAGAATAGCAAAGAACATTCATTAGGGAAGAGCCTTAAATTAATTTATATAGCACAACATATATCAAGAAGAAGAGAGACATTTCCTAAAATACCTCATAGCCTCTTATTCATAGTTGTGGTGCACTTCACAACCATGAAGAAAACTCTAATTGATGTGGTCTTTTGGATGTCGAGGACCATTCATAAACTATTACTTTGATAACAAGGTTATCATGATGCAAACCTAGGGCCTAGACGTGACACAACCAATGGGAACCCAAAGGGACCCCAAACAGGCCTCTTAGTATATCATTTATACATCCTTAGTCGCAGAAGCAATTAAACAACAATAAAAGAGTATGAATAGGGATAAAAGGGACTAAGGGAAGTCTTTAATAGCATAAATCATCAAAAGAGTCAAAGCTCAAGCATTATTACATCCTTGTCCAACAACACCTCTAATCGTAGAATTTAGTGAGGGCCACAAATTTTTCTAGGCTCACTCTTATAGTCATAAGCATCTAAACAAAGAAAAGAGTCTTTACATAACATAATATCAATAGCTATTCTCCTCAGAGTTGAGGACTTACCAAACTTGATTGAAGAGATAGTACTAAGCAACATGGCATGCATGATCAATGCTTGATATAAAACATGCTTAGATAGAACATACTACATATGTAGGAAGGGACTATTATCATAGACCAAGCATCTAATACTTGTAATCCAAGGCCTAGCACCCCCATGAAAGGTGATTGAGTAATCTATCCCTCAATCTGTAGTACGGGCCTAGCACCTGCCGACAAGGTGATTGAGGTGTATACCCATCAATTAGTATGGACCTAGCCCCCCTTCCCCTACGATAAGGTGGCCAAGGTATATACCCCTTAACATGATAGTATGGGCCTAGAACTCCCTGACAAGGTAATTTAGGTATATATCCCTCAAGTGGTATTACAGGCCTAGCATCCCATAACAAGGGGATTAAGGCATAGCACCCCCTCAATAAAGTGTGGTCAACTTGCAACATTATAGATACTTTTCATGAAGTCAACACATACATACATTCCTTTCATCATCATAAAGTCTTTTGACTCATAAGCCATGCATTGGATCATCAATAGCTCAAAAAATCATATCTAGACATTTTATCAAACACTTGGCGATTGTATAATGCTAGTTCAAAATAATGCAATTGAAGAATGAAACATGTTGGAAATCATAATGTACATCGACTAACCAATACTTGGTAATATCCTCATGAACGATACATTGGAACCCCTCATCAGTTCTCATAATAGATCAAAGCTTCATAGCGCAAACCATGTATAAATAGTCAATATTTCATAAAACCTCAGTAACGTTCATAGTCAAATTCATTATATGAAGAAACCATAGATAAATCAACTTGAAAACATGTAATTTGCATAAAAAGAAAGGTTGCCATAGGTGAAAGGACCCAATGGTTGAAACCATATACCTCAACTTTGGAAATATTTTGAAGAAGATTTGAATGAGATCTTGAAGCTTGAATGAATTCGTTAAGATCCAAAATGAGTTTGGAATACTTGATTTTGGATAAAATATTTGGCTAAGTGTTTGAGAGGGTTTTGGGGAATGTCTTGAATGATATAGGGTTGAAAAATGGCTAAGTATAGGTATTTTTATGCATAGGAAGACTTATGACCAAGGCCCCAAAGTATTAGGCTGAAATAAGAAAAATTGACAGCAAAATAAACTGCTCTATGACGGCTCTGTATCAATGAACTATCGCGTACCCTTAATGGAAATGAAATTTTAGCAAAATTTATTTTTTGCTACAGGTCCTCCAGAATCGGGGTTATACCTATTTGTAGGTTATGAGACCAATCCATCTTGCTAGACACTTTTCTTGTTGGATCGAGCTTCTAAATTTCTCATGAGGTAGTTGCTTATGTCTCCAGCAGGCCCTGAGGATTCCAGTTTTATGCTTTAGGTATATTTGGAAACTTGGTATTAATCTTTGTATTTTATTTGAGTATTCTATTCATAAAGGCATGTATATGTGACACAAGTCCTTAGGGTGGTTGTAGTTGTTTTCTTCTACTTATCTATATATTTAGATTTTTATCTTCCAATTTTGTTATGTTGTTTTGGTTTTGGGCTGACTCGCCTTGGTGGGTTAGGTGAGTTTCATCACACTTAGTTTTTAGGTTATGACCAAACACCCTTTATTTCACCTTATAGAGTCTTGAGCTTAGTGTAAGTCCCTTTTCTTGTTCCAACTATTTACATATAATGCCTTGTATTAAATCATTATGTTTTGTTTAACTATTAAATTGTGAGGATACTTGAATTCACTAGTAATTGTAATTCGAAGTGTTAATCCTTGGCTCTCTTTGTTTTACTTTTGAGTTTGTCTTTGTTTCTTTGCAGGGTATATGAGTAGTATATGCCCAACACTAGGAGTCAAGGCAATCCCTTAACTCCTTTTGATCTAGAGATCCAATGAATTGTACGAAAAATGTCCCAAGAAAATACTAACAATGGGGAAAATTGAGGTAACAATGATGATGATAGGAATGAGAACCCACCTTCTTTGGAGGACATTCCACAACCTCGAGAGTTCAATGCCAATGCTTACCAGTGGATTTAGTACAAAATAAACCCCATGGCTTTGGATATGAGTAGAGCTATTGTGTTTCCACCACTACCGGCAGACACAAAGTTCATAGTGTCTAGTGGGTTACTTCAGATACTGCAGAACTATGGGTTATTTGTGGGATTACTATCAAAAGATCCACATAGCCATTTGGACAATATGGAATTTATTTGGAAGAGTGTGATGGGAACACATAATCTTTCTATGGATGATGTGGGTCTTCGTGTCTTCCTATTATCACTCATAGGCAATATTGCATTATAGCTATCTAAGCTCCCGCAGAGTTTAATCACTAGCTTGGTAGATTTGTAGAAGGCCTTTTGTCACTCCCTAAAGTCCCGTTAGGGCAGACTGGCACCCGTTGCCTATAAGGCTCGGGAGAACCAACCTGTATCTATGTGTATCTATGTGCTTTCTATATGTATTATAAGATATTTCTACCTTTGACATGCCTTAAAGCAGATAAATAGTGATAACAAGTCAAAAGGAACAGTATATGACTAAGCCGTTGGGGCCACGTTATTTAAAGTACGAGACATGACCACACTTTACTTTACATTGTCTACAAAGTCTCTAAATAAAGAAAAATATCTAATAAGGTTCGGTATAGGCCCCACCTTAACTTATTGTACAATAGCAACATATAAGCTCTAGATATGCAAAGCTACAAAGCAACCTCGAGCTTGGTAACAGCAGCTGAATATCCTATACTTCTACTGGGGAGATCTACTAGCATTTGTTCCTGCAATATGAAAAGCAGGTCCCCCATAAGGGACGTTAATACGAGATAATATACTGAGTATGTAAGGCAGGAAATACTGTATATGATATTACAACTCAAGTGAAACTGTACACTGGTATAGCATAAAAGACCACCTTTAGTTATACTGTGGGATCATGTACTTTATGTGCTTTATATTGCTTTACCTTTACTGTAGAATCTATAATGTAAAATCTATGACAACTGTAATATAAATGGCCAACTGATCAATGGTGAACCGTATCGAGTTCGTCCCTCGCTAGGTTCTTCCTTAACTCCTGGGGCTATCCCCCATAATAAGATGTGTCCCTGGCTAGGTGATTCTTCCACCCCTCGGGATATTGGGACGTCCCTTTGCTAGGTTCTTCCTTAACCCCCTTGGGCTACCACCCTTGATAGGATCATCCCTGGCTAGGTGTTACCTCCACCCCCTCGGACTACCACCTATCAAAACTGTATATTTTATCTTTTAATTACCTTTGAGATGGTTCTTTTGGTAGTCACAATATTGAAGCTGTAGGATTGTATACGTAGCATGTGATATATGGATAATCACACAAGATAACATTACAATGAAAAGAGTATGTTATGTAAATAATAAAATGCATATGAAATGAAACAACTTGTGAACTTTATTTAGTAACAAGAAATCATATAACTTGGTATCCAAGCATTTATGCAGTTTTAAAGGTGACTATGTATGAAATCATATGAACATGTACAAGAGTGGAGACATGGTTAATAGTTGTATTGGAGTTGGTGAATGCCTTTATGTACCAAGGAGAGAGCTATGCTTCATTCCAAGTGATACGAAATCAAATAACCTTGTATACCTCATTTTATGACCTCGTTACTATCTCAAGATAACCTTCCCTTCCTCCAAATACTTGTCTTCCTTCGCTATATTTCGACGTTGGTAACCCTAAACCTATTCCAACTTTAACCAAATTGTTCCAGCAACATCTGCATATATAAACAGACCTCAAAGAGTCCTATAACAGCACTTAACAAGTCATGAAGGATGTGAGCTAATAGCTTTACACACAACAGCCCGCAAGTTCCAATCAACATGACGCTTAAGATAACTCGATAAAACGCGCTTGTTAAATGAAACCAAAACTAGAACAGAAACCTTTGGGTAATATTTATAACTCAAACCATGTTAATAACACTTATTTATCTTCATAATATAACTTAAAAACCAAAGATAAACCACCAAAACAAAATGAAAAGCTGCAACAACTTTTTGCGCAGAATCTGTCCAACAGATTTCAGCAAGTGTAACTAGCATCTCTTCCTTGTTTTCATAAGAAAATCATGGTAAACACATGTATAAACTTACTTAACACTTACTTCAAGGTGTAGGGATTCTCCAAGAACCCTAGGAGAGTTGTTTAGCTGCTTTACAAGGTGAAGAAAAGTTGAGAGAACTTTGAAGACATATCTATTTTTTTTTGAGTTCAAGTGAACAATGAATTGTGGAGCTGCTTTGGAGCTCTTTATATAAAGCTATTATACCAAACTTCCTTTTACATTTTGACCATATTATACCACACATTATAAAGTTGCTTACCCGCAAGCTTGGCCCTTAAACTTGGGCCTTTTTGGAGCACCAACTTGATGGACTTGGGCTGCCTACTTTCCAACTTTCACTAACTTAGTTTTGGGCCCAATTTGCTAAGTCTTTAGGCCCTTTTTATTATACTTCTTCGGCTAAAAATGTAACCCATTTATGATACTAAATCATGGTCCAAACTTACACCCTTAACACAAACTTTATTCATAATCAAACTTGGACAATTTCGACGTCGAGCCTCGTCTCTGTTTAGTTAGCGATTTAAGCTAAGCAAGTAGGTGACTCACCTGCTAGCTTTTAAGTACTACAAGCACCTCAATTCTCTTACTTCATTTTAAGGCCATAATCTTGTCAATTCAACATAAAACATGTATACACGCGACCCTCTTAAGCGTTAGACGTAGATATAGCCCATTAACACGAGATTCAAGCACTTTTGAAAATTAGCGCTAATTTGACCAAACCATTTTATGTTTCATTTGACTTGTGATAGTAGTGTAAGATGTGGTGTATTACACCTTTTTGGATAGGTACTTCTGTATATAAAAGAAGCTCAAGTTCAAGGATCAGATCAACAAATTTGAGCAACTTTTTTGGTGATATGATAAGCACTATTTGGGAACAGTTTACTAAATTTCTGAGGACCATTCCTAACCACAAAATAGTTTATGATTCCTTGGTAGAGATCTTCTACCGTGCCCTTAATGAGAACAGTCAGGCTTGTGCTGACACTATCATGGGGGCATGTTTCTAGATCAACCATTTGCATGGATTGCTAAGCGTATAGAGCAAGTGGTCAAGACTAATCATACATGTAAATAGTGGGATAGATCTTCCATGAAGAGTTCATGTGTTGTTAGTGTGGGTACAGAGCAAGCAAAAGTTAATGGAAAGATTATGCAATAAGTTACTCAACTTCGTACAAGCATAGATGTGATGATCAAGCAGAACCAAGAGAGAGTAGATGCAGTGGTTCACCAATATCCATATGCACCCATGTACAAGGAGCCATATAATGAGGAGAATGCATGTTTTATGATGATCTGACGAGGGGTTTTCGATTATTGGTTCCAAGGTTAATGAAACTAAAGTTGGAACTATAGTAGAGATGGAGCTTTCAAAGACAACTGGGGTGGTTACTATGATAGGAATAGTGGTCCAAATGCAGATTGGGGTCATAGAGAAGACTTCAAAAATGGTCCTTATAAGCCACCACACAACCGTGATGCAGCTACAGGTAATTCCAGAATTGAGGACATGTTTTATCGCTTGTTGAAGAAGTCTAAGACACAAGATGAAACTCTAAGGGGCATGAAATTAGATATTTCAAACATAAAGCTAAAAATAGAGTCTTATTTTGTGGCTATTAAATAGCTATTCCTAATGTGGACAGCCTCTTTCTTGGAAAGTCAAGTTTCAACTCAATAGAATCAGCATAAGAAGGGAACACTGCCTAGAAACATGATACAAAATCTTAAGAATGAGGGGCAACATATGACGGTTATTACTAAAGGTGTTTAGAGGGCAATCGATCCTCCTGTGTCAACTGATGAGGAAGATGTTCGTGAGAAGATGGTTCTAACAAGGGATGTGGATAAAGGAGATGACAGTGGCAAAGGTGGGGTGAGTGAAATAGCTAAAGCATCACAGAAGTTTAAGCCCATCCCTAGCATGCCTTCTCCATTCCCTTAAAGAGTTAAAAAGAGGGAGGAGGAAGAAAGGTTCAAGCACTTTTTGTCCATGCTTATGTAACTATCTATCAATAACCCTCTTATTGAGTCATTGGAGAAAATGTCGGGCTATGCCAAGTATATGAAGAACATGATCACCAAGAAGCGCACTGTGACTTGGGAGCTTTCACAAGAGCTCAAACATTGTAGTGTTATCACTATGAAATTCTAGGCTCAGAAGCGTGAATTTCCAAGTGCGTTCACCATACCTTGCACTATAGGTGATGTGGAGTTCACAATGGCTCTATGTGATTTAGGTGCAAGTATAAATTTGATGCCCCTTGTGGTCTATAAGAACTTTGGATTGGTTGCCCCTACTCCTACTAACATGCAGTTACTAATGAAGGATTGAACGGTGAAGAACCCACTGGGGATAGTCTATGATGTGTTGGTTAAAGTGGAGAAATTCATACTCCCTGTAGATTTTATGATTCTTGATTGTGAGGTTGACTTCGACGTCCCAATCATTTTTGGAAGACCATTCTTAGCCACTAGACAAGCTCTAGTGGATATAGAGACTAGTAAAATAAGGTTTAAAATGATTGATGAAGTAGTTGTCTTCGATATCTGCCAGTCCATGAAGCATCTAGATGAGCTCAAGAGAGAAGTCTATGCAATTGGTGCAGTCTGAGTGACCAATTTGCCTAATTCGTGCCATGGCAATAAATCAGGTGCTACTTGAGAGGCAACCCAAGGTGGACCCTAGCGCTTAGGCACCCAGGCAAGGTTTTTGACCCCTTATATTTTGGTTTTTGCTTAACTTTGTGCATTGGGGATAATGCATATCTTTTTTGTTGGGGTGTGGGTAGTTATGGGCCTCAATAATGTCTGAGTAGCTTATAGTCCATAGCTACCTCAATTTTTGATCCTGAGGCTTTCTTGCCTATGTTCTTTTTCCTTGTGGATATTTATTTTATGTTGAACCAACATGTTTAGGATGTTTATATAACATGTGTAACATATAGTACTACTACTTGTGGCATATATCATGTTATAGTGTTTTGTTTGAAAAATGGTACCCACCAAATTTTTTTGATAAATAGTTAGATAGTAACCATGCATGTTTAAGTGTTTGACAATATCTGTTCTGGTAAATGAGGATAAGTTGAGATAGGAAGCATGATCTGTGAGTCTTGTGTTGATAATGTATGATGTGCCATGTGAGTGTGAGCTTGTTTTGCTAGATTCATATATTTTGTGCTAATTCAGAACTTGTCCTGTTACTTTAAGTTAGATTGTAGATTGAATAGATTAGGAAAGGATCTTAGGCCTTTGTTATTTAAATAGTCCTCTTTAGCCTAAAAATTACCAAGTGAATTATGATTTATCCCTTGTTCCAAATTTTTGAGCTTTACATGTACCAATTCTTTCAAAACACCTAATTTGCCTAGCCTTGTCTAGTGAAAAAAACCCTGAAATTGGCCCTGGTCTTTCCTTAAGCATTTGAACCTTGGCTAAGGCAAAAAGCCTAAATTGAGGGTGGCTACCAAAAGTGGTCATGGTTCGGAAGAGAGATATTGTGTACTTCACTACAACCTAAAAGCCTAAGTTGAGGGTGGCTGATGCAAGGGTAAAATCACAAAAATAAGGGGGATAGTTAGGAAGGAAGAGAAAAAGAAGAAAAATCAGGTACCGAGCATAACAAAAATAAAATATGTCTTAGATTGAGTTATAAAAGCAAAAAGAAGCATAAAAACAAGGCAAGGTGCTGAAAATGAGAAGAAAACACTTGGAAAAGCTTGAATAAGGTAAAAGGGAAACTAAGGTGAAGATAATAGTGTTGATGGGGCAAGAATATAGAAAAACGCAGTTTCAAAGAGTGCCATTAGTCACTATTTTCCTAAAATATCACACCAAAGCCCCTTGAGCCAACGTTACAAGCCTATATAGTCCAGAGTGATCCTAATTCAGTTGTCGAAAGTCTGAATCAAGAGTATAGGGGCAAGCTTATGGTATTAGCCATTATGTATGAATATCTTTATGAGAGTGAGTGTTTTTGCACAGTCCTAAGGATAAAACATGAAATCAACATTAAGTTTCAAATATGAGACTTCTTTCTATGAGGGCACTTGCATTGCATTGTTAGCATTTTAATTGTTCAGTGATTGTAGACTATTGATAGCCCCTTGCTTGTCATAGTTCTATTGTCACATGCACCAATTTGCACTGGTTTGCTAAATAGCTATCTGATCTTCTTTCGAAAGGCTGGTGTGCATATCTGAGTTTGAGTTGTATATGATATATGCCATTGAGTTGAGTTATGTATGTTACTGTATTGTCTATATAGATTAAGTCATCGCTTGAGGACAAGCAATAGTTTTAAGTTGATAGTATTGATGTATTGTCAAAATACAACACTTTTGATGCTTAAAACATAGGATTTGCATGTTCTAAATACGATCTTTGCTGGTTTTATGTGTTTTTGTGTTTAGATTTGCATGAAGACAGGTTGGCCATGCTTTGGAGCAAACTTATAGAAAATTGCTAGCTTTTGAAGATTTACGAAAGTTCTACAAATCGTAGAGTATTCTATGAGTTGTAGAGGTAGATTTGTGACAAATTCTACTGAAGGTTGAATTCTAAAGATCAGCTCAATGAGATCCGCATACAAGTCATAGAGCAATCTATGAGTCCTATTGATAGGTTTCGTGAAGATTTCTAGTGATGGATGAGTTGATGAAGTTGAAACCTATGAACATGCATTACGAGTCCCAGATAAGTGTGCAAGTCATGAAATTATGTAGTAGAAGAAAAGTCTAGAATCCCAGGGGATGAGTACAAGATCTCGACTACGACTCATATATCACATTACAAGTCATTGAGACTTTTCGTGGAGTGCGCTGACAATTTTCCTATTTTAATTAGGACTTAATTATAATTACTATAAATAGTACTTTTAAGTTATTTTACAAAGGGGGGACATCATTATTCACTAGTTTTATGGTTTGTTCTTGAAGAACCCAATACACAAGAGAGAAGATAGTGAGAAAAGACTTGTGGATAAATTTGATTTTGAAGCTAGAGATTCTCATTCTTCTTAGATTTGCTTGATCTTAATTTAATTGGCTAAGTGTTTAATTATGTTTTCTCAATTCATAATTTCTTCATCTATCCATAGCATGAGTAGCTAAATCCACAACTAGGATTGTGCGAACCATTAAGAACTGACTTAGTTAACCCCGATTATTTGCAATACTTGGAATAGGTATATGCATGTATTACTCAATTCTTTTCATTGTTCATATTTTCTAATATTGTCCAACATTAAAATTTGCCTAATGTTATTGACTGGACCAATGTAGCAATGAATAGAAAAAGAGATTGATTAATAGGATTCGATGATGTGTTCTTACCTAATCAATCAAACTAGGCCAAGGGGAGGTTGATTGGGACTCATAGGTAATGGTTAGTATTGCAGACTATGGAGATAGGCCAAGTCACATAGTAAAATTTGCCTCTCACCTTTGACAAAATGGGTTGGTGAACTTAAATTATCGTCCTACATGCTATACAGTAGATAATAATTGTTTATTTGGTGATACAAATTGGGGAATCATGGGGAACACAATACCCTAGTTGCTCTTTATTATTGATTGTTCCTTATGACAGTTAGTTTAGTTTCATCCCCCTCTTCCACGGGGAATTGAGTTAGTTAACTACTTAAATTCCTTATTGTTGAATTTTTCTTTAGTCTATGTATTCCCTTGGGTTCGACCCTAACCTTGGTTAGGTTTTATATCTTGACAACCACCGCTTTATCCTCTAAAAATAAGGTGTAACTTAGGTGATATCACATAATTTTAACACCTATTTTGATATTAAGTTGAGAAATATTTTTTATATCTTATGCATCCATGACATTGAGATTGTAATCTTGATAGAGATAAAATAGATGAAAAATATTAGTATGAACTGAATTTCAAAGTAACTGAGTGAGTATGAGCAACTCTACATATTTGAGCATGAGTATAACAGAATATATTCTGAAAATATTATTGAGCATCAATTTGGGTTAGAGTAATGATAACTCTAACTACATAAACTATGTAGTGAATGTAGGATAAATTACACCTATTAGTATGACTCCCCACATGCTTCTGGGAAGGCCTATTAAATAGATTCATAAGTTAAGTTTGCCTTTTACTCTAGTAAGGTATGAGATGAACCTAGCAATGTGGTCAAGATGTTTTATCATCATGTAGCTCATAATGATGGTTGGCGGTCAGAGAAACTCTTCAAGTTACAATATTTTACTTTGTTCATAACTTGAGTTGCATCCTTTATTACATTAAAATAGTTACTTTAGTTACATCACATACTTTTATTAAAGAGCAAATTTTGAGTCATGTCTTTTAGTTAAGTCTCCGATTATGTGTTCCATTTGTTCCTTTTAAATGCTTAACCATTCCATACACTTTTGAGGACCTGAAAATCCGGTGTGATGGCACTCACCTAACCCACCAAGGCTAGTCATCCCAACACCTAGTAATATGACATAGTAAAAATATTGGAAGATAAATAGTCTAAATAAGATAGGTAAATATACTAAATCAAAACTAAAATCTTACCAAGAATGGTGTCACATGTACAACCCTTCAAATACATAACTCTCAACTGAAATACATGTCTCAAATATTTTTTCCTCTAATCGAACAAAATAGATAAGAAAATAGGATCTTCAAAGGCATGCTGGGAATATAGGCAGCTACCTCACGAATAATCTGGAAGCTCGATCCAACAAAAAGTAGTCTAGAAGGGTGGATTGCGCTTATAATGTACAACAAAGCAAGGGATGAGTACCTAATAACAGGCACTAAGCATACGGTTCTAACCTAAAATAAAGCAATGAAGAACACAAATACTTCTTAATGCCCAATCACATACCGCTGAACTACAATCATGCACTCAGAAAAGTCCCAACACTATATAATATATATTTCACAATAAAATAGATGTACTCATCATCTGGCACAATATCTCCAACTCATATATATATATATATACACACACACACACACACATAAAGCTCCAGTAGTTATACTAGTCAATTACATAATAAGTCTACAATTTCATAAGCAAAACAAATAACAATACCTAAAAGATATGATATAGATGGAGTGAATGTCATGATATGTAAATAATATAATGCAATGTCACAATTATATATATGAAAAAATATATATGCAAAAACACTAATAAACAATTAACCCATAAGATAATAAATCACTATATAGCCAATTATTCAAATTGTATCTTATGATCAAAGCCTAACAAGATACAATTGTACCCTAAAATACTTACTAACATGCATAAAGGAGCATACAAGGTTCAATCATACTTAACAAAAATTTATAAGTTCACATGCCTTAGACAACCTCCCAAGTCAAGTTAAATCCAAAGCCTTCGCTTTCTATGGTACTTCGAATCACCAAAATCTATTCAAATTTGTAGCACATTTTTGAGCTCATTTTTCATCCAATTTTAGTGATTCAAAAGGCTACTTTGTCTAGACTTATGCGGTGAATTCTTTGAAAGTGTCACATTCTAATTTTGGTGCATATTTTGAGGTAAAAGCTCTATTTTTTCACTGGTTGTATACAAAAATGAGTGGAAAACTTTATATTGCGATGTCTTGGTCATTTTTCAACGTAAATAAGTTTATGTCTAAATTATTCTATTTTCCAAGAGGAACATTGTGGTGTTCTGGGGTATTTTCATTTGGCTGCATTTTTATGGAATTTGACTGAGAAATTACATTTGAAATATTTTTTGATAAGAAATGTAACTTTATTTTTGACTCATTTCTCTCTTTTTTGTGATTTGTTTTGTGTTCAATTTCTAATTATAGAATCGAGGTGATGTAAATATTATTTTATGGGGGTTGGTTTGGAATTTCAGCTATGGGAACATTATTTTCTATTTTAGTTATATGATGTAATTTCACCTATTTCCTGAGATATTAAACCCAAATTAGCCTTAATGGCCTTATGGCTTTTGTTTTAACAAATGAATAGTGTGATGACGAGGAAGAGAGAAGCTCTAGTGGACTCATCAGAAAAATAAGGGACCACCTTCCTGGTAGGCTAGGCTTTCCTTACCTCTAGACTGAGTTGAAATGTGCAGTGAGAGCCTGTTTGATGTTGGAGGTCCTTG
>JAOTQJ010153370.1:0-30770 GCA_025642045.1 Solanum sejunctum
ATAGGGGTTAGGCTGCGTACATTCGACCCCCCCTCACCCCACAATGAGCGGGAGCCTTTTGAGGCACTGGGGTATGTTGTTGTTGTTGTTGTTGTTAGTGACGACATCAGACACCTCTTCAATGCCTTGCCTCCCATGAAAAGCATAGAGCAAATTGTGACTTGGGGCACCACCTTGTTGACCACTTCTCCCCCTAGGAACAACATTTGCACCTTGTGGACGAACATGTCCATCCTTGATTTAATTACGAGGACAATCAATCCTCTTTTCTCCTATTTCACCACAAGTGAAACAAGCATTGGTGTCCCTCAAACATGGGCGTCTATGACTCTTACCACATTTTACACAAAACATTAGGTGCCACACCACCATCAGCTTGGACCCTTGGGTTGTCATTGGCAAACCTTCTATTAGGTGCATTGGAATATCCTTAGCCTTGATAAAACCAGCCACTCTTGGGACCTTGGAACTTACAATCAAAATAGGCCCTTTTAGCCTCATCGCTCCTCCTTTTTTCAACTGTTTTCCCCTCCAATTATTTGGCATTTATCATTTAACATGGCAAAGCCATGTCACTAATCATCATAGCAACCCGATACTCCTCATTCACCAAATTGGATACAACCATCATAAACTTGTTCATTCTAGATCTCGGATCTGCAACCAAGTGTGGAGTATATTTAGAGAGTTGGTTGAACTTCAGGATATACTACTCCTTTACACTCATTGACCCTTGTTTCAAATTCATGAACTCTATCATTTTGGCCAAGCTCTAGAGGGAAGAACCAGTTGAGAAAGGCCGCCATAAATTCCTCCGATAGAATCCAGTTGTTGTTCCCCTTCTCCACTTTCCATTAGACATATAATATTTGAGCCACACCCTTGAGTTGGTACGCCGCCAACTCCTCCTTCTCTTCCAACCTAACACCATTGATATCCAACACCTTGTATACGTCATCAATATTTTATTAAGGGTCTTCATCCACTTTTGACCCATGGAACTCTGGTGGGTTCATCATTATAAAGCATCTCACCCTAGATCCCGGGAAAAGAGCATGAGGGGCTTAGGCCCCTTAATTGATTTGATTATTCATGGCTTGAGCTAGCAAGATGAGAGCATCTTGGAGCCCTCTATGAGTCGGTTCTTCTTCGAGTATACGGGCTCTTCTTCCTCTTGTATTAGGCATGATCCAGAAAAATAGCAAAGAACACTCATTAGAAGGTGACCATTACCTAATTTCTATAGCATTACATAGATCAAGAAGAAGGAAAACATTTCCTAAAATGCCTCATAGTCGCTTACTCATAGTTATGGTGCACAACACAAACATGAATAAGATTCTAATTGATGTGATGTGTTAGATGCCGAGGATATTAACAAGTTAGTGCTCTAATACTAAGTTAGTCAGGACTCGAACCTTGGGCCTAGACGTGACACGATGATTGGGGACCCCAAAAGGATCCCAACCAAGTCTCTTAATATATCTTTTACACATCCTTGGTCGCGAAAGCAATTGTACAACAACAAGAGATAGTAAAAAGGAAAAAATAGGACTAAGGGACATAGTTGATACCATAGATATGTAAAAAGTCAAAGTGTAGCATTAATACATCATAATGTTTCAACAACACCTCTAATACATAGATAAGAGCAGGGCCAAGATAATCTCTGAGCTCACCCTCACAGTCATTGTAATGATCCCAAAAAGTGCCCGAAAATGTTTCTCAAAAGTGCTAGGAATCATAATTTTCATAAATCTCAAAATCTGTGTGCAATATTGTTGACTCCTAGTACATGCAAGTGTACATAGTTGAAACAAGTAATATAATGGTCTTTTCAAGATTGGGATGTTGAATCCAAGAGACTTCATAGAACTTGGTAATTTTCTAAATTGTTATGTTGATGGAAAATAAAATAAATTTTGATTAAAATTGTTATGACAAACTAGTTTATGAACTATTAAAACTAGGAATTATGATTATTCTCAAGTTGATTCTTATGATTAAATATCAATATAAATGAAATTCTGGGATTGTAACTTTGTCGACGTTGAATTAGTTATTAAACATAACACTTATGATTGAATTATCGATTATTCATTCAAAAGGTTGAAATTACCAAAATAGGATTGCACACCTCTTTTCAGCCTATTTTTAGTGTTTGCCTAACTACATCGTTGAGCGGGCATAAACAATCCAATAAAAACACATTAAAGATTTTTTCCTTTATTTTGAATGAAGCAAGGTAGAGAGGTAGTTGTCACAATTCTCCAATACACAAATCAATTTATTTTCATAAATCAAACAAGCTTTTTATACTACCTATTTTCTATGCATCACAATATATTTTGAATTCATGATACACAACAAGTTCATTTTCAAGGTGATCAACCTTAAAATTGGTTGATTTAAGGAGTATAAGAACAATCATAACTCATTCAAAAATGTAAAGATTCAACAACTAAAACATTGTCTGTAGTTACAATCCCAGAAAATGGTGAGTTTAGCAACTCATATTAAGATTACACATAGAATAAAAATTCAAACTCATAATTAAAACAAGAAATTTAAGAAGTTGAACTAACCAAAGGTTGAAGGACTTGTTTCTCCTCCTTCCTTCAATGATTTTCATTCCAATAAACACACTCATCAATTACAACTAAGGTGGGCTATCTTATAGCACTAAAAATCCCTAAAAATCTGGCTTTTCCCAACTTTTCCTCAAGTTCGCATCGCGGATCTAGCCTACTCTTTGTCCACTTGCTATTTTTATTGGCTGACTTAGAAAGCACCTATTTAATAATTATCTGCGATGCAGTCCTGAACACAGACCAAATGTTAAAATTTTTCTTAGTTTTGCCATATGTTGACTATCTCCACTTGGTCCGAAGTGATGTATTCTAGTAAAAATTCATAAAAATCACAACAACATAGTGCACTTGATCTAAAATTAGCAAAATACACAAAATAATTATAAAAAGGTTTAAAACATTATGATTTGACCCTTGAGTGTCACTACACTTATGGAATTTTTGATTTGTCGGGCGTATAAATATGCCTAAGATTACCACCCCACACTTAAAGCTTTTGTCTGTCCTTGGACAAATCAAGACACATGCATGCAACACTTTCCTAAGTAGTATGTATAATAAGCTTCATATGAACAAATATTTTGAACCAAAGTAACATTTTTCAAGAGTTCTAGAAACATTTCTCATTTTAAGCATTTTATAAATTGATGCAGACTCATATGAAAGTTCAGTTAATTGTATCACCTAGTTGTCATCCTTACATGATTATGTACCCTCACGAGAAGAATTACCCAAATCACACAATTTAAACCTATAAGTAGACTAAAATTAGGTACAACACCAACATTCACTCTCAAAAATGAAGTCTCACATTGATTTTGGTTCCTATAAACTTGCCCATAATGTAAAGTTGACCTCGGAGGATTTCGTTTAAAAGATCACTTACGTCTTCTTATTTCATTGTAATGTAGGTTTAAAGGGTAGGGGATTCAATTTCGAAACATAGCAAACAAGTTTTAATTCCCAAGCGCTTAAGCTTACATTACCCTCTTTCAAATCATTACCATTATTTTCACTTAACTCAACATCTCTTATCACTTTTCGTTACTTACATATATACCACACAACATTGAAACTAGACAAAAAAATTATACAACCTGTTGTATATCAAAATTCAATCAATTTTTTTCAGATATATATCAATATATATATATATATATATATATATATATATATATACCTCGTGAAATATTCCTTCAGTTCAGCTCTCTATTCTCTAACCCATCCTCCTTGAATGCTCGACATGTTGGATCAATATGATTGAATTTTAAAGAACGGGCTTGGCTCAAAATATAATGGATCAAAGAAAAAGGATTTAAAAGATCAAAGGATTTAACTAAAATGTTGGCATAAGGTGGATAAAACACAAAAATTTATATAAGCTACCAAAGAAATACCTAGATTCTTTCCTTCAATTCAATCCTTACTACGTCAAATTTACATTTCGGGCAAGTTCAAGCAACTATAACAATGTAGACTAACAATTTTCCTTACTGTCACATAGTACATTCTCAACATAAGGCAACACTAGATTTACTATCACTTTATTCTCATGAGTTCAACATTAAGCATCTAAATTCATTAAGTACCAATTGTGAATATTAGCTACTAGAAAGTTAAGAATTAAGCTATTTTAGTTCATAACATTGGCATACAAAACTTATATGTACATACTACCAACACTCTAACATGACTTACTAAGACTTGTGCAATTTTACCAAACATAATTATATCACAATTCTAATTCCA
Organism: Solanum sejunctum; assembly: GCA_025642045.1. Taxonomy (NCBI): domain Eukaryota; kingdom Viridiplantae; phylum Streptophyta; class Magnoliopsida; order Solanales; family Solanaceae; genus Solanum; species Solanum sejunctum. Next base: position 4,341 of record JAOTQJ010153370.1, read on the forward strand.
ATACTCAAACACACTTCACTATTTAAATTTGAAAACCCAAACCCAATACTACTTAAAAACATAGGTCATAATCCAAAAATATTAAAAGATGTCTTAAACTAACAATAAAAGCTAATGCCTCAAAATAAAATTAACTAAAACCAGCTTGAAGTGTTAAAGCAGGTAAGGCTTTCCTACCCCACACTTAGAATGTAGCACTGTCTTTAGTGCTTGCCATACATACCTAGTGGGATGGAAAAACAATGCTCATTCCTCATCATCCAGAGCATCCAGTAAAATGGGCTCTCCCCCCACAGTAGAAGGTGGACCCTCAGCTATCTCCCTATCTTTCGATTCTTTGAACACCTCATGCTCCTCTCCCGGGTTTCTGGGTACATCATCTTTCACCGATTTGATGAGCATTCAATGGATATTGGTCCTCAACATCACAGAGCTCCTTGGGGGTGAAGGGTCGACCGTCTATTTGGTGCAGTAACATGTGCAGCCTATACATGCTAGCCATAATCAACTCATCCCGATGATGTCTCTTAGCAGTAGTCAACACTGGGCCCAAGGTTGCATCAGTTCCCTTTCTGTGAGTAGCAACATAAGGTGGGACCTGAATGATAGGGATATAGTCTGTTTCCTCCTCTAGTACGCCTATACTACGAGACAAATCTATTATAAAGCCTCTAAATGCATACCTTCGACCCTTATGGGTCTTTTCATTTCTCATCGCAAGCCTAAAAATGGCATCATAGTTCAATGCCATCCCTGTCATCAGTGCATAAGTGAGGAAGATGCTATCCCTAGTGACATTGGACAAGTGTTATCCCAGGAAGAATGAATAAGTGACTAGATTGACCCAACTCATGCCTCTTTTGACATGTGTCCAAATGGGAAGGAAAGATGGTAGCCCTAATCAGCATGGCGAACCCATTTAGCAGTGGAGGTTGATTTGGCTAGAGTGTGTCAAATTTTTTGATATGGCAGGCAGATGCAGAGATTGTTAAAATTACCTGTAGGAATCTCAGATGGGGTGCCAAGGACCCCGTTAATAACAAGTGGAGAAAAGGTTACCTCCACGATGTGAACAATCACTAATTAAGCTCGTGGGTCCTTGCTCATATTTCCATAAAATTCTCACACCACGCAGAGATTGCAAGGCCAGGGCTATTGGAAAAGGAATCCTAACTGCAAATCCAAAAACCTTTCTAAGATTCTCGGGTATTCATTCCAAAGCAAGTCGACATCAATAGGTACATTCGGGTACTACTTAGTCTCATGATGAGATTGGTACCACTTCTTTCCTTCCCTATTAACTATTTTGGCATCGTAGCAGGCCCTTGGAATTCACCGAGTATCTTTTGGTTGGTGAATCTCTTGCCCTTTTTCGAGTGTTGGAGGGTCCAGCTCTTCTAGGTTGAGAGCCATGACATCCATGGGAGGACATGATTCCTGCGGTAAAGTAAATTCATGACATCATGACCCCACACTTAATCCCAAACATATACAAGAGAAGGTATTCAGACTTCCTTTTTACTTGTCACCTCTTTACTCTAAATTTTTGTCAGCATCTTCCCAAAAAATGTATCAACCACACCACATAATTCAATCAATTCCCAAGAATCAGTTAATACACAACCCCAAATTACAAAGTTTCAACTAAAACTTGACCCTTAAGTGTTTTTCTCTCAATCTTAGTCCAAATTAAATGCAAGAGTTGTTCAAGGGAAATAAGATTAATTCAACCCGCCCTAAAGATTGAGTATACTATTCACTTTATTATACATTTTATTCAACAACCAAGAGTAAGAATAGTATAACCCAAAAAATATGCTATCAAATTTGAACAAGCAACCCCACACTTAATATTTGGCATATTTTAACACACTTTTTACACCTATTCAAGTTCTCCATCTTGTTTTCCATAATTTACCCAATTTGGACAAGAAATTCAACCTATGGTTTGCATTTTTTACTCAATATCATGAATAACATCACATGACAAAATTAAACCAAATATTTGCACACCCCACATGAATTAAGCAATAAAAATCAATCAAAACAGTATAGATCTACTTATCACTTCCAATTAGGTACCAAACTTAACCAAATCATCCAAAATCAATAAGATAACAAAGTTAAAAAATACTTAATTGTGATTAGAAGTGAATGAAAGATGATGAAACTTGAAGAATTCAACCTTCACTACACGGAGACGTTTGAAAATGGAATGTGCGCGTAAAAATTGAAGAAAAATTTAGAGAGAAGTTGAAGGGGGTCGGGTTTCTAGGATGAAAATAAGAGAAAAAATGGTTTTGGGTATTTAAAGGGGTGGAGTCCTCAGGAAACATGGAAAAGAATACACATATCTGCGACGCATTCGCGTCGTGGATCCTATCGGACTTAGCATTTTTTTGTTTTGGCACCTGAGATAATATGCATCTGTGACGGATCCACGTCATGGAGCTGTCGCAGATGCTCAATATTTTTGGGCTCTAAAAATTTTTTTTTCCGTTCCGAGCCCCGTGAAATTCTCCGAACACCTGAAGATACTTAAATACATAAAAAAATGTTAACTTGAACAAAAAATTCAAAAAATATTCAATGAATCAATGGAAAATGAGGATTAAAATGTTTACCCAAAAATAGGCCAAGTCTGTGACGCAGATTGGTACATTTTTTTGGGAAATCTTTTAGCTTACAAAACTTCCTTTCTCCAGGGTTTACAATACATGAGAAACACACACTATTATTATTATTCAAACCATACACAAGCTTAAATATATGTTGCCTCACCACAGGTTGCCTCCCGTGAAGTGCTTGATTTAACGTCATGCCACGACGCACCGATGTTCATTCATCTTTGGCCAACTCAATGGCCTCCACAACTTGGTTCGTCTCCTCCCCGTAGTAATGTTTCACACATTGACCATTCAACAAAAATGTTTGGTTTGAGGTTATGTCTTTCAGTTCCATAGCTCTATGGGGTGTAACAGATGCATTAACATATGGGCCACTCCATTTTGAGCTTAGCTTCCCTGGAAACAACTTTAAGAGAGAGTTTTGAAAGCAATACCTGTTGTCAAAGCTCAAAGTTTCGGTTGATGATGTGCTTGTCATGCCTTTTTTTGTTCTTTCCTTATAAAGCTTGGCATTTTCATAAGCTTAGAGCTAAAACTCATCTAACTCTTCCAGTTTTTCCAACATTTTCCTTCCTGCTATCTCAAGGTCAAGATTCAACCTTCTTATTGCCCAATTTGCTTGATGTTCTAATTCCATAGGGAGGTGACAAGTTTTTCCATACACCAATCGATACAGTGATGTACCATTTGGTGTTTTGTATGTTGTCTACTATACCCACATATCTTCATCAAGTTTGGAGGACCAATCCTTCCTTATGGCACTTACTATCTTTTGTAAGAACTGCTTTACCTCCATGTTGGACACCTTTACCTTGTCTACTAGTTTGGGGATGGTATGCTATGGCCACTTTATGTCTCATCCCATATTTGGCCAACAAGTTCTTCATCGTTTGATTGATGAAGTGTGTTCCCCCATCACTTATAATGGCTCTAGAAGTGCCAAATCTGGTGAATATTTTCTTTTTCAGGAATTTGCTCACGACCTTGGTGTCATTGTCCGGCACAGCGACCGCTTCCACCCATTTTGATACATAATCCACTGCAACCAAAATGTAGTGATTTCCAATAGAAGGTGGTAATGGACCTATGAAGTCCATACCCCAAACATAAAAAATTTCTACCTCTAAAATGTTATTCAATGACATTTGATGTCCTCTACAGATAGTACCAAGTCTTTGGCATGCATCACAAAGTTTCCACAAAATTTATAGCATCTTTAAAAAGAGTAGGCCAAAAAAAAATTGATTGTATCAACTTGTGAGTTGTTCTTTCACCCCCATGATGGCCTTCATAAGGTGAAGCATGGCATCTTTCTAAGATCTTTGCATTTCAGCCTCGGGTACACATCTCCTTACTATTTTGTCGGCCCCTTATTTGAATAGATAAGGCTCATCCCAAATATAAGATTTTGCCTCATGAGCTAACCACTTCTTTTGCTAGTATGTAGCATGCAGAGGATATAAACCACTCACCAAGTAGTTCACAATGTTAGTGTACCATGGTAATTTTTCCGCCTATATTGCTAACAACTGTTCATCTGGGAACTCTTCTCTAATCTGTGCTTTCTCACCTATGTGGGTATCATTCTCTAGCCATGAGAAGTGATCTACAATTTGATTCTCACATCCCTTTCAGTTTTTAATCTCAAGATCAAACTATTGAAGCAAGAGAATACATCTGATTAAGCGAGGTTCTGCATCTTTCTTATTAAACAAATATCTTACCGCAGCACGGTCTGTGAACACTATGACCTTGGTACATGCTAAGTATGATATGAACTTGTCAAATACATACACTAGTGCCAACATTTCCTTCTACGTGACTATGTAGTTGCTTTGGGCTGCATCCAAAGTTTTACTGGCGTAGTAAATGGGATAAAACAACTTGCCTCTATGCTGCCTAAGGATTCCACCCATAACGGTGTCACTGGCATCACACATAAGCTCAAAACGGAACTCCAGTCACATGAGGTTAGTACTAGAGCCTCCACCAGTTTCTTTTTCAGTACTTCAAAAGCTTGTAGACACGAATCATGAAAATGAAAGGGTATCTCTTTCTCAAGCAGGGTGCACAATGGCTTGGTGATTTTTGAAAAGTCTTTGGTAAACCTACAGTAGAATCTCGTATGTCCCAAAATGTTTCTAACTCCTTTGATCCAAAATGGTGGTGGTAACTTCTCAATCACCCCAATTTTTGCTCTATCCACCTCTAAGCCCTGCTTTGACACTTTATGCCCCAAAACTATCCCCTCCTTTACTATGAAATGACATTTCTCCCAGTCTAGGACAAGGTTAGTTTCCTCACATTAAGCCAAAACCCTGTCAAGATTATTCAAACAACTATCTAAAGAATCACCAAATACAGAAAAATCAACCATAAATACCTCCACAAACTTGTCACGCCCCAAAGTCCCGTTAGGGCGGACTGGCATCCATTGCCGATAAGGCTCGGTAGAACCAACCTGTAACTATGTGCTTTCTATACATACTATAAGGGTTTTTTGCGTTCGACATGCCCTTAAGAATATAAATAGTGATAACAAGCCAAAAGGAAATACATATGACTAGGCCGTTGGGGCCACGGTATTTAAAGCATGAGATATGACTACCCTTTACTTTACATAGTCTAGAAAGCCTCTAGATAAGAGAAAAACATCTAATAAGGGTCAGGACATCCCTCGTCTTAATTAGCTATACAATATAAACATGTAATCTCTAGATATACACAAAGCCTCGAAGCAACCTGGAGCTTAGTAATAGTCGCTGAATGTCCTATACTCCTACGGGGGAGATCTACTAGCACATATACCTGCAGCATAGAATGCAGGTCCCCCATAAGGGACGTAAATACGAGATAATGTACAGAGTATGTAAGACAAGATATATACTATATATAAAATAACAATTTAAAAGAAACTTCACCTTTACTGTAAAATTTGTGCACCGCTGTAAAACAAATGACCAACTAATTAGTGGTGAAACTTTATCGGGTTCATCCCTGGCTAGGTTATACTCAACCCCACGGGCTACCCCCCCGTTGATAGGATTGTCTCTGGCTAGGTGCTATATCCACCCCTCGGGCTACCACCTATCAAAAACTATATACTTTATCTTTAAATTACCTTCGAGATTATTATTTTGGTACCCATAAATTAGAGTTGTAGGACTGTATACATAGCATGTTACATGTAGATAATCACATAAGACAACATGATAGTGAAAAGAGTATATTACACAAATGATGAATGCGTATGAAATGGAACAACTCGTGAACTTTATTTCGTAACAAGAACTCATGTTACTTGGTATCCAAACATATATGCAGTTTTGAAGGTGACTATATATGGAATTATACGAAGATTTACAAGAGTGGGGACATGGTTAATAGTGGTGTTGGAGTTGACAAATGCCTTTATGTACCAAGAAGAGATCTATGTTTCATGCCAAGTAATACGAAATCAATTAACTTTACATACCTCGTTGTATAACCTCGTTACTACCTCGAGATAACCTTCCCTTCCTCCAAATACTTATCTACAACATAGTAGGTGATAAAACTAGTATTAATAACCAATAAATACACCTTGGTAGTCCAATCACATATGAAAACAACACATGGAGAACCAGCGGGTATTTATAAACCCGAGCGTATTCTTCTAACCTCTACGTCTCTAATCATATTTTCCAACACATATTCACACATACACTTCATGACCAGCCTGTTTTGATGTCATAACAACCTTACAACAGCCCACAAAGTATAACACATAATAATTCTACACAACCTAAAAATAGACAGCATAACGTTACCTCCCTTCACTACATTTTGATGTCGACAACTCCAAACATATTCCAACTTTAACCACACTATTCCAGCAACATTTACACATATAAACTGATGTAAAACAGTCTTATAACAGCACTTAAGAAGTCATGAAGGACGTGAGCTAATAACCTTACATACAACAGCCCGCAAGTTCCAATCAACATGACACTTAAGATAACTCGATAAAACGCGCTTTTTAAATGAAACCAAAATCAGGGAAGTAAACTTAGGGTAATGTTTAAAACACAAACCATGTTAATAACATCAATTTATCTTCATAATAGAACTCACAAACCATAGAGAAATCACCAAAACAAAAGGAAAAGGTGCTGTAACCTTTTGTACAAAATCTGTCCGGTTTTTCTAGCACCAACATACTAGCATATACTTCTTGTTTTTCATAAGATAGCTATACTAAACACATGTGTAAACTTACTTACCACTTACTTCAAGGTGTAGGTATTCTCCAAGAACCCTAGGATAGTTGTTTAGCTACTTTAGAAGGTGAAGAAAAGTTAAGAGAACTTTAAAGATAAATTTGTTTGTTTTTTTTTAGTTCAAGTTGAGCATGAATTGTAGAGCTGCTTTGGTGCCCTTTATAAAGAGGTCTTTGGCCGACTTTACCTTGAGGTTTTGACTGCCTCATACCAATCATTATCAAGCTGGTTATCCACTATCTTGACCCTCACACTTGGGCCTAAATAGGTCTCCATGTTGATGCGCTTGGGCTGCCTATTTTTCAATTTTCTCTTCACTTAGTTTTGAGTCCAATAACCCAAGTGGATTGTGGTGCATTTGGGCCCTTTTTAATATTATAATTTGGCTGATCATATAGCCCATTTATGATATTAAAACATGGTCCAAATTTTCATCCTTAATACGGACTTCATTCATAATCAAACTTGGACAAATTTGACGTCGAGCCTCGTCTCCGTTTAGATAGCAAATTTAAGCTAAGCAGGTAGGTGACTCACCTACTAGCTTACTAACTCCTACAAGAACCTCAATTCTCTTACTTAATTTAAGGTTGTACTCTCTTCAATTCAACACAAAACATGTATACACTTGACCCTCTTAAGTGTTAGACACACATATAGCCCATTAACACAAGATTAAGCACATTTGAAAATCAGCGCTAATTCGACCAAACAATGTCCTATTTCATTTGAATTGTACTAGTAGTGTAAGGTGTAGGGTGTTACATCCTCACCCCTTTAGGAATATTCGTCCTTGAATGTTAGCATAATTGGATAGTGTAACCAAGTTTAAACTTTTACTTACACCAAATATTTGACAGCATATCAAGTATTCAATCACATGTTCCTATTAGTGTCCTAATTCTGCATGTTGGACTTTCTCTTTAGTTTCAAATAAGTGAGGATATTTCAATTTCATCATGTCTTTGGCCTCCCACATTATTTCTTCTGCTTGTTGGTTCCTCCAAAGTATTTTAACTGAAGCTATTTTTTTTATTCTTTAGCTTCTTAACTTGACAATATAGAATAGCAACAGGTACCTCTTGATAGGTGAGATCTTATGTAACCTATACATCCTCAATAGGAGTGACACGGGATGGGTAACCTATGCATTTATGAAGCATTGAGACATGAAAAACTGGATGAACCATTGAAAGCTCTTGGGGTAACTCTAGTTCATATGCAACCTGCCTGAACTTCTTAATAATCTGATATGGCCCTATGTAGCATGGACTCAGTTTTCCCTTCTTACCAAATCTCAAAAACCCTTTCATTGGAGACACCTTTAAGAATACCCAATCACCTACTAAAAATTTCAGTCCTCTTCTCCTGGCATTTGCATATGATTTGTGCTGACTTTGGGCTATTTCTAGTCGCTGCTGTATCACCTTAACTTTTTCCATGGCTTATTGTACTAGATCTAGCCCAAGTAAGGTGGTTTTACCCACTTCAAATCATCTAATTAGTGATCTATATTTCTTTTCATACAAAGCTTCATAAGGTGCCATTTTGACATTCGCGTGGTAGCTATTGTTATCGGCAAAACTCAATAAGTGGTAAATGGTCCACCCAACTACCTTTAAAGTCCAATGCCCAAGCTCACAATATATCTTCAAGTGTCTGAATGGTGCATACTACTTGATCGTCAGTTTGAGGGTGGAATGTTATACTCAAATTCACTTGTGTCCCTAAACTCCGTTGGAAGGACTTACAAAACTTTGCAGTGAATTGAGCTCCTCGATCAGATATAATGGAAATTAGGACTCCATGTAACCTAACTATCTCTTTTAGGTATAGCTTGGCATACTCTTCAGCTATATAATCACTCCTAATGGGCAAGAAATGTGCTGACTTTGTGAGTCTATTAACTACTACCCATATGGAGTCAAACTTCTGAAATGAATGAGGCACACCTACAACAAAATCCATATTATTCATATCTCACTTCTATGTTGGAAGCTCTATACATTGCATATAACCTCCTGGCTTTTGGTGTTCTACTTTCACTTGTTGTCAATTTAGACATTGAGCCACAAATTCTGCAAGGTCCTTTTTCATGCCTCCCCACCAAAACATTTGCTTCAGGTCATGGTACATTTTAGTTGATCCAGGATGGATGGAATATCGAGAATGATAGGCTTCTTCCATTATTCTCTTTCTTAACCCATTAATATCCAGCACACATAATCTATTTGGGCAGTAAAGTACTCCATTTTGTGCAAGGTCAAAGCCTTTTATTGTAACCCCGACTCACCTTTTCCTTAAGCTGTCGTAGAATAGGATCCTTGAACTAGTTTTCTTTCACCTCCATTACCAATGAAGACTCTGCAGCATTTTGCTCTTTTAATTCATGCAATTCTACTGGGGCCATTCTATATAGAGGGATAGAAATAGGTTGAGTGCCTGAAAGTTAGTCAATACAAAAATCTATTTCTCATTCAGGAGGTAGACCTGGGAGTTCTTCAAGGAACACATCAACAGATTCATTCACTACTGGAACTGACTGAAGAGTTGGTGATTCTGTCTCCATATCCCTTACTCTAACTAAATAACATATATACCCCTTGGATATCATCTTTCTGGCCTTAAAGTAAGAGATAAACTTCCCCTTTGCTGCCCCAACATTGCCTTTCCATTCAAGAACTGCCTCATTTGGAAAGTGGAAATACACTTCCTTAGTTCGACAATCTACAGTGGCATAGCAAGAAGCTAACCAATCCATACCCATAGTAATATTAAATTTCACCATTTTTAACTCAATAAGGTCAGCCAGTGTATCATGGTCACAAACTGTTACTACACAGTCATAATAATCAATTCTAGCCATAATCGATTCACGTGTTGGGGTAGATACTTCAAATGGTTTTCTCAATAATTTGGGTGTACTCTTAAATTTCCCAGCAACTAGTGGTGTGATGTATGATAGTACAGAACCAAGGTCAATTAATACATATACATTATGTGAAAAGATGGACAATGTACCTATGACCACATCAGGTGAAGCTTCTAAATTCTGCTGACTCCCCAGTATATAAGTGCGATTATAGACCCCGCTAGAGCTAGCTGTCCCTCTAACACCTCTACCCAACCTACAGGTGCTTGCTGACCCCTTCTTGCTGGAGGAGCTGATGATGATGATGCAATAGCTGACCCAATAGATTGTGCCATACCATCCATATATCTCCTTGGGCAATCCCTTTAGCGTGTGCCCTGGCATGCCACACCAATAGCAAACATCTGTCCCAACACGACATATACTCGGATGAGTCCTTCCACACTGTTTATAAGGTTGCCTAGGTGTCATTTGTTGTCCTTCTGAATATCTTATTGTCCATGTACCCTGTCCCTGACCTCACTGGCCAAATTGATTAATTCTAGGCCCTTGAAGATGTGGTGGAGCACTGACTGTAGAGTAGTAGGAGCATGGCCTAGGCAGTCTAGTAGCAAATCAAGGCCTGAGATCACTTTAGGTTGGTGCAAACTGCCCTATAGATCTGGCTCTTTTGGCCTGCCCCCTCTCCAACTCTTGTGTCCTTCTCCTCTGCCTCTGATCCTCCAAAATCTGTGCAAAAGCTTGCATTCTTGCTATATCCATATCTTTATTCGAGGAAGAAATAATGAAGTCTTTGACCAGATATGTATCTAACCTATCTACATATCAGTTAACTCTATTTGCCATTATAGCGACAACATTAGGAGTATACCTTGCTAGGGAATTAAATTGAAGGATATACTCCCTCACACTCATATTCCCTTGGTGAAGATTTAGGAATTGATCTGCATGGGTCTCTCGGATCTCTAATGGAAAATAATGGTCAAGAAACTTTGAACTCTTTCCAGGTAGTTGGAGGTGCATATATACCTTTAGATTGCTTCCAAGGTTCATACCACAATACAGCCACACCCTTCAGCCTATATGTCACTAAATCGACTGCTTTTGTACCACTCACGTGCATAAAATCTAAAGTATATTGAATCTAATCAATGAAGTCCTAGGGGTCTTCATTAGGATCTGACCCAGTGAAGGTTGGAGGGTCCAAATTAAGAAAATCTCGTATCCTGGTACCAACTACCCTATTTGTACCACCTATACCCATAACTGGACCTTCCTGCCTTTGACCATGACCAACAACTATATAGGTCAATAGTTGTACTACATTTCTCATATCCTGGACGGTAGCATCAATAGGTGGCTATGGGGGAATTTCACTGCTCTCCGGTTTATTAGGAATTGGAGGAGTTGGAGATGTTTGTGACAAAGACTCCTCTCAAATCTCATTTTGTTGTCTCACCTGGCTGGGTATACCAACCACCACTTCTATTCCCTATCCTTTACCTTTATTCTGCCTTATTTCTGGCATGCTTGTTGTACAAAACAATTTAAGATTAGACATAAGGCACCTATAACACTTTACTTTATGGGATGATTGAAAGAATAGAAAGAAAGTAACAAATCCTAAATGCCACATAGCCTCCTGCTTACAAATGTGGTGCATAACACATCGATAAACAAGATTCTACATAGACAGATTTGTAGACTCCCTAAGATGACCCGCTCTGATACCACTTCGGTCACTCCCCAAAGTCCCGTTAGGGCAGACTGGCACACGTTCTCAACAAGGCTCGGGAGAACCACACTGTAACTATACGCTTTTTATACATACTATAAGGGGTTTCTGCATTTGACATACCCTTAAGAAGATAAACAGTGATAACAAGCCAAAAGAAAATGCATATGACTAGGCCATTGGGGCCACGGTATTTAAAGTACGAGACATGACCACCCTTTATTTTACATAGTCTATAAATCTTCTAGATAAGAGAAAAATATCTAATAAGGATCGGGACAGGCCCCGCCTCAATTAGTTGTACAATATAAACATGTAAGCTCTATATATACACAAAGTTCCAAAGCAACCTGGAGCTTAGTAATAGCCGCTGAATGTCCTGTACTCCTACTAGGGAGATCTACTAGAATATGTACCTGCAACATGGAATGCAGGTCCCTCATTAGGGATGTCAGTACGAGATAATGTACGGAGTATGTAAGGCAGGATATATAGTATATAAAGTAACAATTTAAAAGAAATTGTACACTGGTGTAACATAAGAGACCACCTTTAGTTGTAATGTGGGATCATATATTTTATGTTCTTTATATTACTTTACCTTTACTGTAAAATCTATGCACAGCTGTAAAACAAATGACCAACAGATTAGTGGTGAAACTGTATTGGGTTCATCCCTGGCTAGGTTATACTTAACCCCTCGGGCTACCCCCCGTTGATAGGATTGTCCCTGGCTAGGTGCTATCTCCACCCCTCGGGCTACCACCTATCAAAAACTATATACTTTATGTTTCAATTACCTTTGAGATGATTCTTTTGGTGGCCATAATATTAGAGCTATAGGACTGTATAGTAGAATGTGACATGTAGATAACCACACAAGAAAACATGACAGTGAAAAGAGTGCATTACACAAAAGATGAAATGCATATGAAATGGAACAACTCACAAACTTTATTTCGTAACAAGAACTCATGTAACTTGGTATCCAAACATATATGCAGTTTTGAAGGTGACTATGTATAGAATCATATGGACATTTTCAAGAGTGGGGACATGGTTAATAGAGGTGTCGGAGTTGACAAATTCCTTTATGTACCAAGGAGAGATCTATGTTTCACGCCAAGTAATACGAAATCAAGTAACCTTATATACCTCATTGTATGACCTCGTTACTACCTTAAGATAACCTTCCCTTCGTACAAATACTTATCCATAACATAGTTGGTGATGAAACTAGCATTAATAGCCAATAAATATACCTTGGCAGTCCAATCACACAACAAAACAACAGATGGACAGCAAGTGGGTATTTATAAACCCGAGCATATTCTTCCAACCTCTATATCTCTAATCGTATTTTCAAACATATATTCACACATACACTTCATCACGAGCTTGTTTTGATGCCATAACAGCCTTACAATAGCCCACAAAGTACAACACATAACAATTCTACACAACCTAAAAATGGACAGCACAATGTTACCCCCTTTCACTACATTTCGATGTCGACAACTCCAAACCTATTCCAACTTTAAACAAATTGTTCCAGCAACATTTACACATATAAACTAACCTAAACAAGTCTTATAATAGCACTTTATAATTCATGTAGGACATTAGCTAATAGCCTTACATACAACAGCCCGCAAGTTCCAATCAACATGACAGTTAAGATAACTCGATAAAACGCGCTTGTTAAATGAAACCAAAATCAGGGAAGCAACCTTAGGGTGATGTTTATAACTCAAATCATGTCAATAGAATCAATTTATCTTCATAATAAAACTCATAAACCTTAGAGAAATCACCAAAACAAAAGGAACAGGTGCAACAACTTTCAGTAAAGAATTTGTCCAGATTTTCCAGCACCAATTTACTAGCATATACTTCTTGTTTTTCACAAGAAACTATACTAAACACATGTGTAAACTTACTTACCTCTTACTTCAAGGTGTAGGGCTTCTCCAAGAACCCCAGGAGAGTTGTTTAGCTGCTTTACAAGGTGAACAAAAGTTAAGAAACTTTGAAGACAAATCTATTTTTTTTTAGGTTCAAGTTGAGAATGAATTTTGGAGCTGCTTTGGTTCCCTTTATAAATAGGTCTTTGGATTACTTTACCTTGAATTTGTGACCACCGCATACCACACATTATGAATATGGTTATCCACCATCTTGTCCCTCACACTTGGGCCTAAATGGGTCTCCAAATTGATGGACTTGAGCTGCCTATTTTCCAATTTTCTCCTCACATAGTTTTGAGTAAAATTAGCCAAGTGGATTGTGGTGTATTTGGACCCTTTTTCATGTTTTCATTTGGCTGATCATATAGCCCATTTATGATTCTAAAACATGGGCTAAAGTTACACCCTTAATACAGACTTTATTCATAATCGAACTTGGACAAATTTGACGTCGAGCCTCGTCTCCATTTAGATAGCAAATTTAAGCTAAGCAAGTAGGTGACTCACCTGCAAGCTTACTAACTCCTACAAGCACCTCAATTCTCTTACTTAACTTAAGGACATACTCTCCTTAATTCGACACAAAACATGTATATACTCGATCCTCTTAAGAGTTAGATGCACATATAGCCCATTAACACAAGATTCAAGCTCTTTTGAAAATTAGCGCTAATTTGACCAAACCATGTCATGTTTCATTTGAATTTTACTAATAGTGTAAAGTGTGGAGTGTTACAAAACTCCTCCACCATGTCATGGAATATTGCCATCATGCATCTTTGGAATGTAGATGGTATATTATAAAGTCCAAAGGACATGCATTCGAAGGCATATGTTCCATGTGGGCAAGTGAATGTCGTCTTTTCCTGATCTTCAAGTGCTAGGGTGATCTGGTTAAATCCTGAGTACCCATCTAGAAAGCAATAATATTTTTATCCTGCCAACCTGTCAAGCATTTGGTTAATGAAAAGTACTGGATAGTGATCTTTTCTGGTTGCATCATTTAACTTTCAGTAGTCCGTACAAATGCACCACTCGGTGACTGTTATAGAGGGAATTAGCACATTTTTGTCATTCGTAATCACCTTCATTCCACCTTTATTTGGGACTCATTGCACGGGGCCAACCCACTTGCTATCTAAAATGGGGAAAATGATCCCTGCATCTAACCACTTAATTACCTCTTTCTTAACCACCTCCTTCATAATTGGATTCAATCGCCTTTGAGGTTGGGCTATGGGTTTGTGTCCTTATTCCATAAAAATTCAATGCATACACAAAGCAGGGATGATTCGATGGATATTCAACATTTTCCAATCCATTTCTTTCTTTCTCTTCTCAAGTACTGGTACCACTTCTTCCACTTGTTTTGCAGTCAATGAAAAAGAAATGATCACAGGTAAAGTTTCATTCTTTTTAAGACAAACGTACCTTAAGTGTGATGGCAATGGTTTCAACTCTAGCTTTGGAGGTTCTTCGATTGAGGGTTTAGCTAGAGGACCTAACACCCTATTTAGTAGTGCAACTCCCTTTTTGAACATGTTAACATGTTTGTTGAGTATATTTTCTATTTCCAGGGCCTCCTCATCACTTACTAGTCCTTGATTTAACAACACTTGAGCTAACGGGTCTTATACCTCAATTTGATTCATGGTGGAAGCTATGCTAATCACTTTTATAGATGTCAAATCTTCATATGCAGCAGTTAATTTCATTATTTTATACACATCAAAGACCTCAACCTTATCATGGGCTCTCATGGTGAGCCTTCTAGCAGCTACATCAGTAAATGCTCCTTCAGAGCCAAAAATGGACGTCCAAGTATAAAAGGAACTTCAGGAACCTGTTCAAAATCTAGAATGAGAAAGTACACAAGAAAAATGAGAGATCCCACTTGGACTAAGACATCCTTTATTAATTCATACGGCCTTGCCGAAAAACAGTTTGCAAGTTACAACACTATGGTAGTGGGCTTTGATTTTTCAAGCCTTTATTTTAAGAACAATGAGCTTGACATAAGGTTGATAGTTACTCCTAGATCACACAACCCTTTGGCATTTAAGCATCTCCCAATTGTTACTTGGGTTGTGAAACTCTCGAGATCCTTCAATTTGGTAGGCAATCATGCTTTGATCAAGATCTGTGAGCTACACGCTTCCGTGAGTGCCACTGATTCATATTCTCCCAATTTGTTCTTGCTTACTACAATATCCTTCACTTGCTTAGCATATTTTGGATACCCTACAAACATCAATAAGAGGTAAATTGATTTGTACCTATTTAAGAAGGCCAATGAACTTTTAGAAGCACTCGTCCTCTTTTTTCTTATTAAATTTTTGAGGAAATGGAGAGGGTGGCTTGGGCAACAGAATTGTCCCATCATTGCATGTGCTAGGCTATCCAAATTCCACAATTTGAATAGTGCTTGGTCAGCCACTTTTTTCTTCTTTGGGGTCAACTCAGTTAACGACCTCCAACTCCTTGTACACAATGCATGAAATTACTTGGGATTTGTATCAGTTTCTCCAGACAAACCACCTTAAGGTCTAGGATTTATTGAACTTGCTAACTGCCCCAATTGTTTCTCTAAGTTTTGGAGATTTCTCTTATGCCTTTGAATCTCTTCTTCTTGACGATTTTGATTTGTCAAGATTTGCCTTAGTACCTCACTATCTGAATAGTATTTGGATTGGCCTATTTTGCAGGTTATTGTATCGGTTGGTTATAATATATCTGTCCCTTTGTGGCCTATGCAGTTGAGATAGCCCTGGATTGTATTGATTTCTATCCTAAGAGAAATTTGGATGATTTCTCCAATTTGGGTTGTAGGAGTTTCTGAACTCTTGGTAACTACCTCGATTTGCATTTTCCATGAAATTTATGGCCTTCAGATTTGACCCATAAAATTCAGCTATATGATCTCCTCCTCCACATGCCTTACACCAATTGTTTTGCTATTGTTGCACTAAATTTACGGATGTGGAATATTGACCCAAAGGTACCAATGCTTTGTGTTGTTGGCACAATGTTAAGTTATTGAATTGGGTAGTCATCAAGTTTTGCATGGCTGATATTTGTGCCTATAAAGCAATTATAGCATCTATTTCTAACATACCAGCCTGCTTGGGAACCACCATTGATTAACTCCTCCATTGCATTCCTGATTTCCTTATACTATATGGTTAAGAAATGTGTGCAACTCATAATATGTTTTCTCTAAGTGTAACACCCCACGCCTTACACTACTAGTACAATTAAAATGAAACATGACATACTTCAGTCGAATTAGCGCTAATTTTCAAAAGTGTTTGAATCTTATGTTAATGGGCTATATATGCATCTAACACTTAGGAAGGTCGAGTGTATATATGTTTTGTGTAGAATTGAGTAGCTTATGGACTTAAATGAAGTAAGAGAATTGAGGTGCTTGTAGGACTTAGGAAGCTAGTAGGTGAATCACCTACTTGCTTAGCTTAAATTGCCAGTTAAACGGAGATGAGACTCGAAGTCGAATTTGTCCAAGTTCGATTACGAATAAAGTCTGTATTAAGGGTGTAACATTGGCCCACGTTTTAGTATCATAAATAGGCTATATGATTATACAAAGGAGAATATTAAAAAGGACCCAAATACACCACAATACACTTGGCTAATTGGACCCAAAACTAAGTGAAGAGAGAATTGGAAAATAGGCAGCCCAAGCCCATCAACTTGGAGACCCATTTAGTCCCAAATGTGAGGGCCAAGCTGGTGGATCACCAGCTTGATAATGTGTGGTATAGGGTAGTAAAAAGGTCAAGGGAAGTTCCACCAAATACCCCTTTATAAAGGGTTCAAAAGCAGCTTCACAATTCATTCTCAAGTAGAACACAGAAAAAATCAGATTGCTCTCTCTACTTTCGCTCAACTTTTCTCAACTTTGTAAAGCAAATAAAAAGGGACTTCTGGGGTTCTTGGATAATCCCTATACCTTGAAGTAAGTGGTAATTAATTTTATACATGTATTTAGTATGCTAATTGCTTAGGAAAAACAAGAAGTATATGCTAGTATGTTAGTGCTGGAAAATCTGGACAAATTCTTTGCTGAAAGTTGCTGCAACTTTTCCTTTTGTTTGGTGATTTATCTATCATTTGTGACTTGTATTATGAATAGAAATTGGTGTCCTTAACATGGTTTGAGTTATAAACATTACCCAGAGGTTGCTTCCCCGACTTTGGTTTTATTTAACAAGTGCATTTTATTGTGTTATCTTAAGCATCATGTTGATTGGAAATTGTGTGCTGTTGTATGTAAAGCTATTGGCTCACTTCCTTCATAACTTATTAAGTGCTGTTATAAGACTATTTTAGGACTATTTATATGTGTAAATATTGCTGGAAAAGTTTGGTTAAAGTTGGAAAAGATTTGGAGTTGTCGATATCGAAATGTAGCGAAAGGAGGTAACGTAATGCTGTCCACTTTTAGGTTGTGTAGAATTGTTATGTGTTATACTTTGTTGGATGTTGTAAGGCTGTTATGGCATTAAAACAGGCTGTTCATGAAGTGTATGTGTGAATATGTGTTGGAAAAAGAGACTAGAGACGTATAGTTTGGAAGAATATGCTCGGGTTTATAAATACCCGCTTGCTATCCATGTATTATTTTGTTATGTGATTGGACATCCAAGGTGTATTTATTGGCTATTAATGCTAGATTTATCACCTACTATGTTGTAGATAAGTATTTGGAGGAAGGTAAGGTTATCTCAAGGTAGTAACGAGGTCATACAACTATTAACCATGCCCCCACTCTTGTAAATGTTCATATGATTCCATACATAGTCACCTTCCAAACTCATACATGTTTGGATACCAAGTTACATGAGTTCTTGTTACAAAATAAAGTTCACGAGTTGTTCCATTTTGTACGCATTTCATCATTTGTGTAATGTACTCTTTTTAGTGTCATCTTGTCTTGTGTGACTATCCACATGTCACATGCTACGTATACAGTCCTATAGTTGCAATATTATAGCCACCAAAAGAATCATCTCAAAGGTAACTGAAAGATAAATTATACAGTTTTTGATAGGTGGTAGCCCGAGGGGTGGAGATAGCACCTAGCCAGGGACGATCCTATCAATGGGAGGTAGCCCGAGGGGGTGAGTATAACCTAGCCAGGGACTAACCTAATACAGTTTCACCACTGATCAGTTGGTCATTTGTTTTACAGCTGTGCACAGATTTTACAATAAAGGTAAAGTAATATAAAGAACATAAAGTACATGATCCCACAGTACAACTAAAGGTGGTTTCTTATGATGCACCAGTGTACAGTTTCATTTAAATTTTTACTTCATATGCAGTGTTTCCCGCCTTACATACTCAGTACATTATCTCGTACTGATATCCCTTTATGGGAGACTTGCATTTTATGCTACAGGTACAAGTGCTAGTAGATCTCTCCAGTAGGAGTATAGGACATTCATCTGTGGTTACCAAGCTGCAGGTTGCTTCGGAGCTTTGCATGTCTAGAGCTTACATGTTTATATTGTGCAGTTAGTTGAGGCGGGGCCTTTCCAAACCCTTATCAGTTATTTTTCTTTATTTAGAGGTTATATAGACTATATAAAGAAAAATGTGGTCATGTCTCGTACTTTAAATACCGTGGCCCCAATGGCCTAGTCATATGCATTTTCTTTTGGCTTTTATCACTATTTATCTTCTTAAAGGCATGTCAAACGCAAAAACCCCTTATAGTATGTATAGAAACCGCATAGTTATAGGTTGGTTCTCCCGAGTCTTATCGGCAATGGGTGTTAGTCCACCCTAACAGGACTTTGGGGCATGACAGAAGTGGTATCAGAGTGGGTCTTCCTAGGGAGTATACAAAGTCGTGTCTATGTAGAATCTTGTTTATCGATGTGATGTGCACCACATTTATAAGTAGGAGGCTACACGACATTTAGGAGTTGTTGCTTTCTTTCCATTCTTTAGATCGTTCCATAAAGTCAAGTGTAATAGGTGCATTATGTCTAATTCCTAAATTGTTTTGTATAGCAAGTATGCCAGAAATAAGGCAGAATAAAGGTAAAAGGAAGGGAATAGAAGTGGTAGTTGGTATACCCAGCCAAGTGAGACAACAAAATGAGATTCGAGAGGAGTCTTTGTCACAGAGATGTCCAACTCATCCAGTTCCTAATGAACCAGAGAGCAGTGAAATTCCCCCAAAGCCACCTATTGATGCTATCGTGCAGGATGTGAGGAATGTAGTCCAACTATTGCCCCGTGTAGTTGTTGGTCAAGGTCCAAGGCAGGAAGGTCTAATTATGGGTATAGGTGGTACAAATAGGGCAGCTAGTACCAGGATACGTGAATGTTTTTAACTTGGACCCTCCAACCTTCAATGGGTCAGATCTTAATGAAGACCCCCAGGACTTTATTGACCAGATTCAGTGTACGTTTGATTTTATGCACGTGAGTGGTACAGAAGCAGTTAAGTTAGCGATATATCGGATGAAGCGTATGGATATATTATGGTATGAAGCTTTGGAACAATTGAAGGGTATAGATACACCTCCAACTACCTAGAAAGAGTTCAGAGAGGCATTCCTTGACCAGTATTTGCCATTAGAGATCCGAGGCCCGTGCAGATCAGTTCCTAAACCTCCACCAAGAGAATATTAGTGTGAGGGAATATAGCCTCCAATTTAATTCCCTAGCAAGATATGCTCCTAAGTAGTTGCTACAATGGCAGATAGAGTCCATTGATATGTAGATAGGTTGGATAAGTATCTGGTTAGAGACTGTACTATTGCTTCCTTTAACAAAGATATGGACATAGCAAGAATGTAGGCATTTGCATAAAATTGGATGATCAGAGGCATAGGAGAAGGACACAAGAGTTGGAGAGGGGATAAGCCAAAAGAGCCAGATCTACAGGGTAGTTTACACTACCCTAAAGTGATCTCAGGCCTCAGTTTTCTAATAGACTGCCTAGGCCATCATCCTCCTACTCTACAACCAATGCTACACCATAACTTCAAGGGTCTCGAAGTAATCAGTTTGGTCAATGAGGGAAAGAGTGAGGTTCCCAGACACTGGGTTATTTGGTAGGCCAACCAATGATTCCTAGGCAACCTTGTCAATAGTATGGGAAGAGTCATCCAGGTATATGTTGTGTTAGGTCAGATGTTTGTTATTATTGTGGTATGCTAGGGCACCTGATAAGGGATTGCCCAAGGAGACGTATAGGTGATATGGCACAATCTACTAGGTCAGTTGTTGCATCATCTTCATCAGTTCCTCCAGCAAGTAGGGGTTAGCAAGTACCTGTGGGTCGTGGTAGAGGTGTCAGAGGGATAGCTAGCTCTAGCGGGGTCCAGAATCGCACTTATGCATTGGGGAGTCACCAAAATTTGGAAGCTTCACCTGATGTGGTCACAGGTACATTATCCATCTTTTAACATAATGTATATACATTAATTGACCCTGGTTCTACACTATCATATATCACTCCACTAGTTGCTGGGAAGCTTAAGAGAACACCCAAATTATTGAACAAACTATTTGAAGTGTCTACACCTACCGGTGAATCTATTATGGCTAGAAGGGTTTATTATGACTGCGTAGTAACTGTTTGTGGCCGTGACACATTAGCTGACCTTATTGACTTAAAAATGGTGGAATCTGATGTTATAATGGGTATGGATTGGTTTGCTTCTTGTTATGCCACTATGGATTGCCAAACTAAGAGAGTGTATTTTCACTTTCCAAATGAGGCAGTTCTTGAATGGGAAGGTAATGTTGGGGCACCAAAGAGGAAGCTTATCTCTTACTCTAAGGCTAGAAAGATGATATCCAAGGGATATATATGTCATTTAGTTAGAGTAAGGGATATAGAGACAGAATCACCAACTCTTCAGTCTGTTTCAGTAGTGAATGAATTTGTTGATGTGTTCCCTAAAGAACTCCCAGGCTTACCTCCTGAATAAGATATCAATTTTGGTATTGACTTACTTCCAGGCACTCAACCTATTTCTATCCCTCCATATATAATGGACCTAGCAGAATTACATGAATTAAAAGAGCAATTAAAAGATTTATTGGATAAGGGTTTTATTAGACCTAGTGTGTCCCCCTAGGGTACACCAGTGTTATTTGTGCGCAAAAAGGATGGCACCTTGAGAATGTGTATCGACTGTCGACAATTGAATAAGGTGACAATTAAGAATAAATATCCCCTCCCCAGGATTGATGATTTATTTGATGAGTTACAGAGTGCCAAATGCTTTTCAAAAATTAATTTGAGATCATGTTATCACCAAGTGAGGGTGAAGGAGCAAGATATACCCAAGACAGCTTTCAGAACGCGCTATGGTCTCTTTGAATTTCTTGTTATGTCATTTAGGCTAATGAATGCACAAGCAATTTTTTATAGATCTGATGAACAGGGTATTCAAACCATTCTTGGATGGCTTTGTGATAGTATTTATAGATGATATTTTAGTATATTCAAGATCAAAAGAGGACCACGCAGATCACTTGCGACAAGTGCTACAGGTTCTTCGTGATCTACAGTTGTATGCTAAATTTTCTAAATGTGAATTTTGGATAAAGTCAGTGGCATTCTTGGGTCATATTGTGTCTGATGAGGGAATCAGGGTTGATTCACAAAAGATAGGATCTGTAAAACATTGGCCAAGACCAACGACACCCACGGAAGTTCAGAGCTTCCTAGGCTTGGCAGGCTATTACAGGAGGCTTGTTGAAGGCTTTTCTTCTATTTTGCACCCTTAACAAAGCTAACACATAAGGCAACCAAGTTTCAATTTAATGATGCGTGTGGAAGAAGCTTCCAGGAGCTTAAAAATAAGCTAACTTCTGCACCTGGGCTAGTACTTCCAGAAGGTACTAAGAGGTATGCAGTGTATTGTGATGCTTCAGGAGTTGGCTTAGGGTGTGAACTGATGCAGAATGGTAGGGTAATTGCTTATGCATCCAGACAGCTATGGCCCCATGAGAGAAACTACCCAACTCACGATCTCAAGCTACCAGCAGTTGTGTTTCCTCTGAAAATATGGCGCCATTATTTGTATGGGGTCCATATTGACATATATACTGATCATAAGAGCCTACAGTACATCTTTAAACAGAAAAACCTAAACTTAAGACAACGAAGATGGCTAGAACTTGTAAAGGATTATGACATTGATATACTATACCATCTGGGAAAGGAAAATGTGGTAGCTGATGCTCTGAGTCATAAGGCAATCATGAATACTGGTGATCAAGCTATGGTAAGACAAGGATTGCCTAAGAATCTACGTCAGCTAGCAAGTTTGTGGTTCGCCTTTGTGACACTCCAAAAGAAGAGGTTATTGTGCATAATACTATGGAGTCTTCATTGGTAATGGAGGTGAAAGAAAAATAGTTCAAGGATCTTATTCTACGACAGCTTAAGGAAAAGGTGAGTCGGGGTACAATAAAGGGCTTTGACCTTGCACAAGAGGGAATACTTTACTGCTAAAATAGATTATGTGTGCCCGATATTAATAGATTAAGGCAGAGGATAATGGAAGAAGCCCATCATTCTTGATATTCCATCCATCCAAGATCAACTAAGATGTACCATGAGCTTAATGGGGATGTTTTGGTGGGGAGGCATGAAAAAGGACCTTGCCGAATTTGTGGCTCAATGTCCAAATTACCAATAAGTGAAAGTAGAACACCAACAACCAGGAAGTTATATGCAGTATATAGAGCTTCCAACATAGAAGTGGGATATGATTAATATATATTTTGTTACTGGTTTGCCTCGCTCATCTCAGAAGTTTGACTCTATATGGGTAATAGTTGATAGACTCACAAAGTCAGTACACTTCTTGCCAGTGAGGAGTGAGTATACAGCTGAAGAGTCTGCTAAGCTACACCTCAAAGAGCTACATGGAGTCCCAATCTCCATTATGTGGAGTCCCAATCTCCATTATGTTTGATCGAGGAGCTCAATTCACTGCAAAGTTTTGGAAGTCCATCCAATAAAGTTTAGGCACACAAGTGAATTTGAGTACAGCATTCCAAACTCAAACAGACGGTCAAGCAGAACACACCATTCAGACACTTGAAGATATGTTGTGAGCTTGTGCATTAGACTTTAAAGGTAGTTAGGTGGATCATTTGCCACTTGTTGAGTTTGCCTATAACAATGGCTATCACGCGAGTATCAATATGGTACCTTATAAAGCTTTGTATGGAAGGAAATGTAGATTGCCAATTGGATGATTTGAAGTAGGGGAAACCAGTTTATTTGGGCTAGATCTAGTACAATAAGCCATGGAAAAAGTTAAGGTGATACAGCAGCAACTAGAAACAGCCCAAAGTTAGTACAAATCATATGCGGATGCCAGGAGAAGAGGACTAGAATTTCTAGTAGGTGATTGGGTTTTTTTAAAGGTGTCTCCAATGAAAGGGGTTATGAGATTTGGTAAGATGGGAAAACTGAGTCCCTGCTACATAGGGCCATATCAGATTATTAAGAAATTCGAGTAGGTTGCATATGAACTAGAGTTACCCCAAGAGCTTTCAATGGTTCATCCAATTTTTCATATCTCAGTGCTTCGTAAATGCATAGGTGACCCATCCCATATCACTCTTATTGAGGATGTCCAAGTTACAGAAGATCTCACCTATGAAGAGGTACTTATTGCTATTCTAGATCGTCAAGTTAAGAAGCTAAGGAATAAAGAAATAGCTTCAGTTAAAGTGCTTTGGAGGAGCCAGCAAGCAGAAGAAATAACATGGGAGGCAGAGGACGCAATGAAATCAAAGTACCTATACTTATTTGAAGCTAAATAGGAAGTCCAATATACAGAATTGGGACACTAATAGGTACAAGTGATTGAATACTTAATGTGTTGTCAAAAGTTTGTGCAAGTACAGGTTTAAACTTGGTTAAGCTATCCAATTCTGCTAACATTTGAGGATAAATATTCCTAAAGGGTGAGGATGTAACACCCCACACCTTAGACTACTAGTACAATTCAAATGAAACATGACATGGTTTGGTCAACTTAGCGCTAATTTTCAAAAGTGCTTGGATCTTGTGTTAATGGGCAATATGTGCATCTAACACTTAGGAGGGTCGAGTATATACATTTTTTACGTCAAATTGAGTATATTATGACCTTAAATGAAGTAAGAGAATTGAGGTAATTGTAGGACTTAGGAATCTAGAAGGTCAATCACCTACTTGCTTAGCTTAAATTGCCAGTTAAACGGAAATGAGGCTCGACATCAAATTCGTCCAAGTTCGATTATGAATAAAGACTGTATTAAGGGTGTACGTTTGGCCCATGTTTTAGTATCATAAATAGGTCATATGATCAGCCAAAGTAGAATATTAAAAAGGTCCCAAATACGCCACAACCCACTTGGCTAATTCGACCCAAAACTAAGTGAAGAGAGGATTGGAAAATAGGTAGCCCAAGCCCATCAACTTGTAGACCCATTTAGGCCCAAGTGTGAGGGCCAAGCTAGTGGATAACCAGCTTGATAATTTGTGGTATAGGGTGGTAAAACTTTCAATGGAAGGTCGGACAAATACCCCTTTATGAAGGGTTCAAAATCAGCTCCACAATTCATTCTCAAGTTGAACACAAAAACAATCAGATTGCTCTCTCTACTTTCTCTCAACTTTTCTCAACTTTGTAAAACAGCAAAGAGGGACTTATAGGGTTCTTGTATAAGATATAAACCTTGAAATAAGTGGTAAGTAAGTTTACATATGTGTTTAGTATGGTTTTCTTATGAAAAACAAGATGTATATGCTAGTATATTGGTGCTGGAAAATCTGGACAGATTCTGTGCTGAAAGTTGCTGCACCTTTTCCTTTTGTTTTGGTGATTTCTCTATGGTTTGTAGGTTGTATTATGAAGATAACTTGGTTTCCTTAACATATTTTGAGATATAAACATCACCCTAAGGTTGCTTCCTTGACTTTGGTTTCATTTAACAAGCGCGTTTTATTGTGTTATCTTAAGCGTCATATTGATTGGAACTTACGGGTTGTTGTATGTAAACCTATTAGCTCATGTCCTTAATGACTTATTAAGTGCTTTTATAAGACTATTTGAGGTCTGTTTATATGTGTAAATGTTGGTGGAACGTTTGGTTAAAGTTGGAATAGGTTTTTAGTTGTCGACATCGAAATGTAGTGAAGGGAGGTAATATTATGTTGTCCATTTTTAGGTTGTGTAGATTTGTTATGTGTTGTACTTTGTGGGCTGTTGTAAGGCTGTTATGGCATTAAAATATGCTGTTCATGAAGTGTATGTGTGAATATGTGTTGGAAAATGCGATTAGAGATGTAGAGGTTGGAAGAATACGCTCGGGTTTATAAATATTCGCTTGTTGTCCATGTGTTGTTTGTTATGTGATTGGACTGCCAAGGTATTTTTATTGGCTATTAATTCAACTTTTATAACCTACTATGTTGTAGATAAGTATTTTGAGAAAGGGAAGATTATCTCAAGGTAGTAACGAGGTTATACAAAAGGTATGTAAGGTTACTTAATTTCGTATCACTTGGCATGAAACATAGATCTCACCTTGGTACATAAAGGCATTTGTCAACTCCAACAAAACTATTAACCATGTCCCCACTCTTGTAAATGTTCATATGATTCCATACATAGTCACCTTTAGAACTGTATACATGTTTGGATACCAAGTTACATGAGTTCTTGTTATAAAATAAAGTTCACAAGTTGTTCTTTTTACGCATTTCATCATTTGTGTAATGCACTCTTTTCATTGTCATGTTCTCTTGTGTGATTATCCACATGTCACATGCTACGTATACAGTCCTATAGCACCAATATTATGGCCACCAAAAGAATCATCTCAAAGGTAACTGAAAGATAAAGTATATAGTTTTTGATAAGTGGTAGCCCGAGGGGTGGAGATAGCACCTAGCCAGGGACGATCCTAT
>JAOTQJ010153379.1:0-30766 GCA_025642045.1 Solanum sejunctum
CGAAGTCTCGATGATTATTTTTATATGAAAAGATAGGCCTTTTTATTTTGAGAGGGGTTGTATCTAGATTTGTTGAAATTGGTCAAAGAAATCTGCAAATATTTGAATGTTAAGGGCCTCTTTTGGACAGATTTGGTAGGCTTCACGTGATTGGTCTTCTTCTTCAGGCAATTTTTGATAGAGGAAAATCACATAACTATCCCATATTTAGAGAATATTTACCACTTATAGCAACATAACTTTTTAACCATATATAGCAAATTGATTGAATTATCCAATATTTCTGCTAAAATTCTGTCGCTGTCAAAAATAGATCGCAACTAAAGAAAAAGAAATAAAATTATAAATAAACTCATATGACATAAGGAATCTCCCTATACATGATGTGATGAGTACAACAACATCTAAAATAGTAATGGAGGGTAAATACAACTCTCTCAAGATAAAATATAATGGTATCTTAAATAACTAATTCATAGTCTAGGAGAAAACAAATAAAAAGAGAATCCAAAGATCCACTGTGACTCGGATTTTGAGCCTTACCACTGAGATATGGAGGGGTATCAATAATACTTAGATGGAATGATCAACTACCTTACCTAAACCCTGTGCATGATCTGCAGGGAGGAAACAAACCAGGGATGAGTATAGCAAAATATATCCAGCAGGTTCAACCAACTGGGTAAGAGAAATCAAATCACTTATGTAATAATGAAGAATTCTATCGCTGCATCCACAAAGGTTAGCACATGATACAATATATATAATAATAATGGGCAAAATATCCTCAAGGATCAATAATGCCATAAAAATAGCAAATTAAAATATAATATGTAACTCATCAATTCAAATACCAAGAGAGTCACAACCTTAACACTTGCTCGGGGTCATGTAATATCGGAATACAACAACCTTGCTACCTGCCCATGGTTAAGGAGTATTATGATACCATGTCCTTGCCACCTACTCGTGGTCAAGGTATAAGTAGTATGAACCTTACCCCTACCTCCTACCCGGGTCAAGGGGTAGTATCAATATGAATCTTAATGCCATTGCCTCTTACTCTAGTCAAGGGATGTTAAGAGCCACACATGATAGATATAAATCATGGTACAATCCAAAGACACATGTAAAAATAGGGTAGCATTACAACAGGAATATTAATGCATGAGGCTCATAATAATCATATGTACTCTAGAAGTAGTATCAAGTGTCACAGCTAATGCCCAAGCCATCATCATATTTAAGATCATCATAATTATATCAACAATTAAGTGTGTCACTAATATCGGGCCTTACTCATCACAAGTATACACGAATATCAATACTACCAGACCTAATTTGTCCAAAATATGCAAGTATGACAATGATATCGGACCCAACTCGTCCTAAATATACAAAGATATTAATAATGCCAGACCTTACTTCGTCTCAATTGGTCTCACAAGTCTCATTTTGATTCAAATCCAATATAGTACCTATTGGTACAACAAATACAATCTTATGTCCTCATTATTTCATCATAATTCACTTTATAACATCAATAGGATAAAAATAATACCACAATTTGGCTCAACAGGGATCACTATTCCATCATCATTTCAACACATCAACTCAACTATACAAGTATTGACCTAAATCTCACAATTATCAAATGAACAAGATTAATAACTCAAATTCAGTCCCAAAAGGTTAGTCGAAACCTACTTTGATGCTGAAATCATACTCAAATAAGCTTTCAATCAACTCAAGTCTCCAAACGATCCTCCTATTCAATCAACCATTGTCAACAATAGATACTACTTATCAAGAGAAGCATTTTGGTACCCATATTGACATGAATTAGACTTGGGCAAAATGATCAATTTCGGGCTAAAATCCAAAATTTGCAAATCCCAAAATTGACTATAAAGTTGAATTCTATGAAAAAAATGGTGTTTGTGGTGAAAATTCCACAAAACTTGGGTTTAAAACGAGTTAGAAATCATCTTTTAAAGTTTAGAAATCATAGTCTAAAAATCCCCAATTTAGAAACTTTAAATCATGAAATATAGGATAAAAGCAAGATAAAACTTATGAAAAATGATTAATATAATGTTAAAAATGCTTACCTAGCAAAATCCTTCAAAAATGTCCTTTCAAAATCACTCGAAAAGTTTGACAAGTTTGATAATGGAGTAACAATGATGTTTCTCGAGTTTTTAAGCTGCACAATGAAATTCTTTCCATTAACGCGGGGGACTAGGACCACAAATGCGAAGTTTAACCAAACCCAGATCTCCTTGAACACAGGGACTAGGTCTGCGAATGCATAGAAGAACAGTACCTTAACCAGAAGACAACAAACACCAGCAATCAAGTCTAAATACCCTACTTCGAATAAACTCTCAAAACTTATCTAAACTCACAATTTTACAAATCAAATATGTATCCATACCAGAAATAATGATCCGAACTCAATGAAATAATCAGAATTTGATTTTGAGGTCTCTACGATACATTTAACAATGCAAGTCCAATAAACTTTTAAACTCAGAATAGCAAAACTGCTATCGATAGCTCCAAAACTTATTTTGAGACCATTTCTAATGTTAGTTTCACTATCCAAAAATAGTTAAGCTGTTAAAATTTCAATTCAAGCTTTCGAACTCCGAATATTGACCAAAGTGAAACTTTGGTCTCAAAAATGACTAAAATCACAACTTTGGGGACTAAAAACCTCACTTGAACTCCAAATTTAGTTTTGCAACTTCCTGTAGTTCAGTTTTGACATTCTGGAGCTAATGGAATCCACAGATCCTCGATTTGACCTCCAAAACTCAAAATGACACAAAAACTCACTTTTCCAATAACTTATGCCTCCAACAAATGCAATGTTTCATATTTTCAACTTTTCAAACTTGAGATTTCAATTCTGACCATTCAAATAGTTAAAAGTAGGCCTAAAGCAACATACGAAAGGGTAAAACAGTAAATTTTATAGATAATGTCAAAAATGACCAACTAACTCATTAAGATTATTCACCACTAAAAAGAATGTTTGTGCTCAAACAAAAGGAAAAGAGGAGTACCTGAAGCCTCAAAATGGTTGGGATAAATGGGTCGCATATCAAACTCCAAGTCCAAAGTAGTCTCATCAAAAGAACAGTGTCGCCACTGAACCTTAACTAAAGTTATATCTTTGGATCTCAATCTCCGGACCTACCTATCAAATATAGCTATAGGGTCCTCCTCAAGGGACAAATCTGGACACAACTTAACAGAGTCATAAGAAATCAGATGGGACTCATCTAGAATGTATCAGCGGAGCATAGAAACATAAAAAACAAGATTAACAGAAGATAATTTAGGTGGCAAATCCAACTTATAGGCTACTAACCAACTCTCTTCAAAATCTCAAAAGGCCAATGAACCTAGGACTAAGCTTGTACCTCTTCCCAAATCTCATCACACCCTTCATTGGTGAAACCTTTAGCCAAACACGGTCACCAACAGAGAACTCAAGAGGCCTAACCTTCTCATCAGCATAACTCTTTCGGCGACTCTAGGCGGCCAAAAGTCTACTTTGAAATAGTCGGACTAGGTCTATGGCATCCTAAATCAAATCAAAACCCAACACCTCAGCCAAACCTAAATCAAACCATTCAATGAGCGATCTACACCCTCGGCCATAAAATGCATCATATGGTGCCATTCTGATATTAGAATGGTAACTGTTGTTATATGCAAACTCTACCAATGTAAGTAATGGTCCTTTTGATCCCCAAAATCAATAACAGAGGCCCTAAGGATGTCCTCCAACACCTAAATGGTGTTCTCTGACTGACCATCAATCTTATGGTAAAAAGATGATCAAATCCACCCTAGTAGACAAACCATATTGTAGAGCTTACCAAAAGTGAGAATGAAACACAAACCCTCTATCTAATTCTATAGACACTGGCACACCATGTAATCTAATAATTTACCGAATATATAACCTAGCCAATTGCTTCACACTATAGTTAGTCCTCCTCGGTAGAAAGTGGGCTGAGTTGGTCAATTAATCAAAAACCACTTAAACTTAATTAAACTTTGCCAAGTCCATGGGCAAACTGTAATAAAGTCCATAGTCATTCTTTCCCACTTCCACTCGGGACTGAGCATCCTGTGTATCGGTCCACCTAGCCTTTGGTGCTTGTACTTTACCTATTGACAATTCAGACACCTTGCTACAAACTCGATTATATCTCTCCTCATCCAAAACCACCAATAATGCTATTTAAGGTCATGATACATCTTAGACATACCCAGATGAATGGAATATCTAGTACAATAGGCCTCCTCTAGTTTCAATTTCACCAAATTCTAAACTTTAGGCAGGTAAACTCTGTCATTAACCCTCAAAACATATTAAAATCAATAATAGTTACCTTAGCTTTACCTCTCAACACTTTTCCATGAATTATGCATAATTGATGGTCCTAAAATAGTGAGCACATATATATAATCAAGGAAGGAAGATATAGCCTCAACAAAGGCCAAAATACTTTGATAATGAGAAATGTCTAAACAGACCATCTGCCTAGTAAGTGATTGAACCTCTAGAGCTAAGGGCCTCTTCTCATCCCTCAAGAATGACAAACTCCCCATACTAGTAGCGTTCTGACTCAAAGTATTTGACACTATATTATCTTTCCTAGGGTATATAAAATAGATATATCATAGTCCTTAAGCAACTCCAACCACATATGTTGTCTCATGTTCAAATTAGGCTGAGAAAAGACATATTTAAAAATCTGGTGATCACTAAAGATCTCACAACAATTTCCAAAAAGATATTATCATAATAACTTTAATATATATGCGGCCATAGCTAACTCCAAGTCACGAGTAGGGTAGTTTCTCTGATACATCGTCAGCTATCTAGAAGCATAGGTAATCACCTTACCTCTTTGCATCAATACACCAGCTAAACCCACACTTGAAGCATCTTAATAAAACATAAATAGAACTCCCTCCTTAGGTAAAGAAAGAATAGTTGCTGAAGTTAAAAAAATCTTCAAGCTTTTAGAAGCTCACCTGACAATCATCTCACCACTAAAATGCACATCCTTTTAGTTAATTTAGCCAACCGAAGCTGCTATAGATGAGAAACCCTGAACAAAACACCAAAAATCCCCTGCTAAACCAATGTATCTTCAAATCTCATTCACGGACGTAGGCCTAGCCCACCCATGGACAACTTTTACCTTGGATGAGTCAACCATTATGCCCTCTCTTGACATAACATGGGAAAGAAATGCAATAGACTCAAGCAAAAACTCGCACTTTAAGAACTTAGCATACAATTTCTCTTTTCTCAATCTCTGGAGTATAGTCCTAAAGTGCAGAACATGATATACCAAGATATCATTTATGAACACAATCATAAAGATATCCAATAAGGGCTTGAACACTTCATTCATCAACTCAATAAAAGTAGTTGGGGAATTAGTTAACTCGAATGACATGTCCTGAAAGCTATCTTTGGGATATTGGACTCCCGAACTCTTAACTAATGGTAATCGAACCTCAAGTCAATCTTGGAGAACACTGAGGCACCCTAAAGCTGGTCAAAAAGATTATTAATACGAGGCATGGGACACTTGTTCTTTATGGTCACTTTGTTAAGCTGGCGATAGTCTATACACATATGCATAGTGCCATCTTTCTTCTTAACAAATAATACTTTGTTAAAGTGTTTTTTAACAAATCTTTAGACTGTTCCTTCAACTCCTTCAATTCAACCGACACCATCTAATAGGGAGCAATAGATATAGGCTTAGTGCCCCTCTCCACATCAATATCTAAGTCAATATCATGATCCAAAGGAACACCAAGTAGATAAGTCAAAAATACATCCATAAACTCTCTAGCAATCTTGGTACTCTCTAATGATAGTACTCCTAAGAAATAACCCAAATATGCATTAAATATGCCAAGCACCCCTTCCCCATCAAACGACAAACATGCATATAAGAAATAACACCCGTAGGATAGGAACTAGGTGCTCTAGTCTACATCAACTGAGGCAAATCAGGGCAAGATATGGTCATGGTCTTCATATGATATTTAAGAATAACATGATAAGCTAACAACTAGTCTATACCAAATATCACATCAAATTTACCATATCAAACAATATCATATCAATAATGATATCTCTCTAATGTGCTTTTGAAGTACAACTCTTTTGATGCTTAAAACTTAGAATTTTATGTGCTCTCAATTTTTTAGCTTTGATGTTTTTTATGTTTGGTTTGGAGGATTACAAGGTTGGATCAATTTGTTGGCTAAGTATGCAGAATGTGCTGAAGCAGAGGTTTCACGAGACCCTTTAGGGTCATAGATACTTTTATTTACCAAAAAAATAGTTTGTGGAAAATTCTATTAAAGGGTTATTTTCTAAAGTTAAGTCTACACAGATGCAAATGAGCCATAGATTTGGTGTTATGCCTTGAGGATCAGAAAGTAGAGAGTTATTGAAAAGTCATTAGACAAAACACCCTATGGGCCATAGAACTTTATACAGGTCATAGAGAGGGATCATAAAAGTCAGCCACAGTTTTGTAAAAGTGATTACCAAAGCCTATTTATGGGCCATAAAATGTTATATAGCCCGTAGAAGCTATAGTGGAGTTTGCTAACCCAGTTATCCTATTCCATTCTGGTTTTGTGTTTTAACATTACAAATAGGTGTTTTAGGCTATTTTTCATGAGGATAGTAGAGAACAAGTATAGAAATCTGACAGGACATTTGAGATCTTGATAAACAATTGTAAAAATTTTATTTTATCTTTCAATTTCAATCTTGTGATTCTTATTGAAGAATTTAGATTTTCGTATACTTAATTCTCTTATGTAAGAGTTCAATTATGTTATTCAGATTCATAAGTTTTGCATTACACTAATCATGTGTATCTAAATGCACAACTTGGGTAGGAACCATGAAGAACTAATAAGTTGAAATTGTATAATTCATAATTCTTGAAAATTGTGCATGCATGTACTAATTAATTATCTTCGTAGTAAATGTTTTCAATTGTTCGCAACATTTGAGCCCTAGACCCAAAAGTTTTTAGATCGAGATAGAAACCTGGTAAACAAAATACATAGGAACACACCCTTGGCTCATCGCGCCAGGGGCGCGGATGCTCTT
The DNA here is from genome assembly GCA_025642045.1 of Solanum sejunctum. Lineage (NCBI taxonomy): Eukaryota > Viridiplantae > Streptophyta > Magnoliopsida > Solanales > Solanaceae > Solanum > Solanum sejunctum. The sequence continues at coordinate 7,181 of JAOTQJ010153379.1, forward strand.
TAGAAATTGCCTTTTTATGATTTTCCAATTTTGCTACAGTTTCTCTTAAATCAGAGTTAGATTTATTTTCCACTCAATTTGACCCCCTAAACAAGAATATGAAGTTAGATTTTTGATATCATGTATGAATTTTGAGATATATAGAAATTACAATTCCGAGTACTTTTTGGGGTTGTTTCAGTTAATGATGAAGCGTAGACACTTGGTGAAGTTTGAGTACCCAATTTGTTTATGTATTGCCACAAAAATAAATTCTACATTTTATGGGAGGTAAACCAAGGTAGAGACTAGTGCTTAGACTTCCTGGTATGGTTTTTTTGACCCCGGTACTTTATTTTGCATTTCTGATGTGCATTGAGAATAATACACCTCTTTTTCGACGGGTATGGGTAGTTATAAGCCTCAGTGATGTCTGAGTAGTGTTGGCCTATAACTATACTAAATTTTGAATCCTAGTGGTTTTTTTTTATCTATGTTCCTTTTTCCATGGATATTTAATTACTGTTGAACCGGCACATTTAGGATGTTCAGGTACTATTGGTAGCATATAGTACGGATATTTATGGTATGTATGTGTTTTTGCACTTTCGTATGAAAAATGTTTCCCACAAAATTTTTTTAGTTAGTCTAGATTGCAACCATGCATGTTTAATTGTATTGACAACGCTTGTTCTGATAAGTGAGGATAACATTGAGATAAAAACATAATTTGAGAGTTTGTGTTGATAGTATAATCAATGCCATGTTAGTGTGAGCCTACTTTTCCAAATTCTTGTATTGTGTTTCAATTAAGAACTTGCCTTGTTACTCTGACTTTAGCTATAGTTAGTTGGTTAGGAAAGGATCTTAGGTCATTGTTCATAATAGTCCACTTAGTCTAAATAACCAACCAAATCTGTGAAAATTCCCTTAATCCTAATGTTTGAGCCTTTCATGTATCTTTTGTTTTTTGTAGAAACCTAAGTGACCTAGCCTTATAGATATAAAATCCATAAATTGGCCTTGGTATTTCTTTGAACTTTGTGCAGCATGACTGAATTAAATGATAAGTTGAGCGTGGCAACCAAAAGTTGCCCTAGTTCCTAAGTTGGATATTGTGCACCTCGACTCAAGTCAAAAGGCTATGTTGAGGGTTGCTGGTGTAAGTGTGAATACAAAATAAGGGGAAAAGTTAGTCATACATGGAAAAGGAGAGAAGGAATGTGTACTGGGTGCAAGAAAAATGAGTGATGCCTTAGCAATGAACTAAAAAGAAAAATGTTGTGAAAATACAATGCAAAAAGTTAAAAAATGAGCATAAAGTACCTAAAAAAGCTTGAAATGGGAGAAAGAGAGAATGAGATGAAAAGTAACAGTGTTGGTAGGGCAATAGTGTAAAAAATGCAGTGTCAAGGAGGGCCTTTCTTAACTATATTGCCAAAACATCATACAAAAGCCCCTTGAGCCTATATTACAAGTCTGTAAAGTCCTAAAGTGATCCTAGTCTAAAAAGTCAAAGGTCATATTCATGAGTATAGGGGAAAACATATGGTATTGTGCAAGATATTTGAATGTCTTTTGTGAGAGTAAGTTATTTTGCATAGTCACAAGGTTATAACTTAAAATATCATTGTAAGTGTGATGTGAGAATTCTTTCTATGAGGGCACTAGCGTTGCTCTATTAACATTAGGCTAACTTAGTGATTGTGGCATATTGTTAATTTCCTCGCTTGTCATAGTTGGATTGTCACATGCATTGATCTATATTTGTTCTCTTACTAACTATCTGATATGCTTTGAAAGTGGCATGGATATCTGTGCTTGATTTTATGTGATGTATGCCAGTAGATGGAGGTCTCTACGATACTGTGTTGCTTATGTAGATTAAGTCCATTGTTTGAGGACAAAAAATAATTTTAAGTTGAGAGTATTGATCTTCTATCAAAAATGCAACACTTTGGATGCTTAAAACTTAAAATTTTATGTGTTCTTAAAGTGATGTTAGTAGATTTGATGTATTTTTATGTTTGTTTTGCAAGATTACAGGGTTGGCACAAAATGAGCTGACGCAGAGGTTCCACGAGACCTTTTATGGGCCATAGATACTTTAATAGATTATAAAGATGGTTTCATAGATAATTATAATGAAAGGTAATTATATGAAGTTGCATCTATGAACATGCAGATGAGCCATAGAAGACTTTATGAGTCTTAGACTTAGTGCCATGTGTTGAGGATCAGAAAGTTTAGAGGTTCTAAAAAGTCATCAGATGAAACCCCCTAAGGGACATAGAACTTCATATGGGCTGTAGAGGGTTGTTGTAGATGTCATCACCAATTTTGAGGAAGCAATTTTTAGGTTATTTTTCATAAGGAAAAGTAGAGAACAAGTAGACGAACTTGATAAAACATTATAGAGCTTAAGAGAAACTTGTAAAAACTTTATTTCATCTTTAAATTTTAATCTTTTATTTTCATTGAAGAATTTGGGTTTCTTGTGCTTAATTCCCTTGTGTAAGTTCTCAATTATGTTATTAAAATTCATAAATCTTGCATTTACATTGATCGAAAGTAGCGAAGTAGCTCGACTGGACTTATTCTTTTTCGGCAACAAAAAGTTTTCGCCCTGAGTAGCTAAATCAACAACTATTGTTGTGGGAACCATGAATAACTAACAAGGTCAAATCAGACAATTCATAATTCTTGAAAAGTATGCATGCATGTATTTTAATTAATTCTCTTCATAATGAATGTTTTGTGATGGTGACCAGCAGTAGAACCCACCTACTGTTATTGACTTGATCAAGATAGTAATGAATAGGTAAAGAGAAAAATTAACAGGATTTGATTGATGTTTCTCTTCTAGTCAACCAAACTGGGCCAAGGGGAGATCGCACTAGAACAATAAGTAAGTGTTAGTAATGCTACACTGCTTGGATGGACCAAATCACATTGTGAATTTGTCTCTCGCCTAGTCCAAATAGTTTGGTGAACTTAACTTACCGTTATGCATGCTACACATTGGAAAAGAATTAGATTATCTGGTAATACTGAGTTAGCGAATCATGGGGAACACAATACCCTAGTTCCTCTTCATACTGGTTTAACACTTCTCCTAGTTTAGGATTACTTTTTATAGGTGTCATAAAACCTCCCTTTTGGGGAGATAAGTTGGTTAATATACTCGAATTGCATTAAATTCTTCTAAGTCTATCATATTCCCTATGGGATTTGACCCTAACCTTGGTAATGTTATATATCTTGACAATGACCAATTTAGCCTTAAAAATGAGGTCGAGCTTGGACGACATCACTCTCCCAAAAAAAGTCACAACACAACCCTAATATGCCTAATTGACCAATAGATTCACCTATCGAGGTGATATACTTATACCCTCAACAAGCGGCTCACATATAATATCAATATTAGAAGCAAAATAGGCCGAAACATATGAAAAAGTAGAGTCTTGATCAAATAAAACTAAAACTGAACTGTGGCACACTAGAACCATACTTGTGATGATTGCATCTGATGAATTTGGATCGAGTGAAACGACCCCAAAATGTGCCTGAAAATGTTCCTTGAAAGAACCCAAAATTGTAATTTCTCTATATCTCATATTTATGCATGATATTTAATATCTGAATTCACAGTCTTGTTTACGGGGGAAAATTGAGTAGAAGATAGTTCTAACCCAGATATAAGAGCAACCATTGCAAAATCTGAAGATCGCAAAAGTATGATTTACAATGATTTTCAGAGAACATCCGTAGCCCTAGCACGACACACCAAGGGCGCGCTCCTGTGTATTCTTGTTTCTAGTTTTCAATCTCAGTCTAAGACTTTTGGGTCTTGGGCCTAAGTGCTCCAATGCATAACAATACCTATACTTAGCCATTTTTCACCTTTATATCATTCAAGACATTTCCCAATGCTCACTCAAACACTTAGACTCATATTTCTCTCCAAATTTCAAGTCCTACAACTCATCCAGATCTTAAGGTTCTCATTCAAGCTTTAAGTCTCAACCTTTAATATTCTTCAAGGATTCTCGAAAGGTAAGATATTTTGGTTTCTTTCATGGGTTCCTTTCACCCATGATGTCCAAGCTTACTTTTACCTAAAATTGTATGATTTAAGACTGATTTACTCATGGATCATACTTATGATGAACTTCACTACACATAATAATGGGGTTTCATGAAATTGTGACTATTTTAGCATGTATTGAGGTATGGATCTAAGATATATTGTGAGATTTGATGAAGTATTTTGATGTATATTTCTTAAGGGTGTTCCAAAGTATCTATTGATGGTTCTACTAAATTTTCTAGCATGATTCCATGCTTGAATTGCATAATTTTACACTAGCACTACACATCTACCAAGTGTTTGATAAAATGTCTGGTTTTGGTTTCTTGAGGACCTGAAGGTCCAATGCATGTCTTATGAGTTGAATGACTATATGATTATAAAAGGAATGTATATATATGATATTATATCTATAATGTAGGGAAAATGACCAAGCCTCACTTGGGAGGTTGTAGGCTCGAGTAACTATGTTGAGTGGTTTGTACCTTGATTGCCTTGCTCAGGAAGTGGCAGGCCCATGCAATCATGTCGAAGGGTTTATACCTTGATAACCATATTGAGGAGTTTGTACCTCATCAACCATGTTGGGGGGTTTATACCTCATCAACCATGTTAGGGGGTTTATACCTCATCAACCACATGAAGGGGTTTGTACCTCATGCGCTTCTCCAAAGAGGTGGTAGGCCTTGGATTTTTACTAATAATGGTGTCTCCTAACTCTTGTACATGTTTTGTATAAGCATTATTTAATTCAAATATCTTCTATACATGCCATATTGTTATATGCTACTCATTGCCCATGCTTATGCATTTCGATTATGCTACTTATCGCTTATTGCATTTCATCCTACTTACTTTGTACATTCAAACATACTGACACATACTCTCTGCCTACATGATGTCACCATGTAGGAACTAGGGCTCCGCTTGAGCATCTTCCTACACATTGCTAATACAATTTCTCTCAAGCTTGTCGGTCAGTCCTTCACTTCGTGGATGATGCTTATGATCTCATGCTATATTCTAAGACTATCTTTAGTTTTTGTATCTATTGACTATGAGGGTGAGCCTAATTGCTTGTCTTGTCCCTCGCTCTTATCTATGTAGTAGAAGTATTGTTGGGCATGTCAATTATAATACTATATGCTTTGACTCTCTCTTGACTCTTTATGTGCATGATACGAAAGATGTCCTATAGACCTAGTTATCCCTATTTTGCTATATCTTGTTGTTATTATACTGCTTCCATGACTAAGAATGTGTAATGATGTGCTAAGAGGCTTGCTTGGGGTCTCTTCGGGTTCCCTTTTCATCGTGTCACATCTAGGACCTAGGATTGGGCCATGACAAACATGGTGTCAGAGCACTAGGTTGTTAATGGTCCTCAACATCCAACACACCATGTCAATTAGAGTCCTATTTATGGTTGTGTTGTGCACCACAACTATGAGCTAGAGGCTATGATTTAGGAAATGATTTCATTCTTCTTACTCTATGTCATGCGATAGAAGTTGAGGTAATGTTTTCCCCCAAATGATTGTCCTTTGCTATGTTAGATTGCCTAACACAAGAGGAAGAAGAGCCTGCACTCTCGAGGGATAACTAGCTCATTATGAGCTCTAGAATGCTCTCACTTTGCTTCAACAAGTTGTGGCTAACCAAGTGAACCAAGGGGCCTAAGCCCCTCATGCTCTTACATCGGCATCTTGTATGAGAAACTTCATGAGGATGAATCCCTAGGAATTCTATGGGTTAATAGTGGATGATGACCCTCAAGAGTTCATTAATGAGGCCTACAAGGTTTTGGCTATTATAGGTGTTAGATCAAAAGTGAAAGCGAAGTTGGTGACCAAGAAGCTCAAAGGTGTAGCACAAATATCGTTTGATCAAAGGAAAGCATAGAAGGGAATCAATAATGTGGTGCTTTGGGAGGAGCTCAAGGTGGCTTTTCTTAATCTATTCTTCCCTCTTTAGCTTAAGGAAGATAAATTGGTAGAATTTATGAATTTGAGACAAAGGTCTATGAGTAGAGGGAGTATGCCCTCAAGTTGAATCAACTCTCTAAATATGCTCCCCAATTGGTTGCCAACCTAAGGTCTAGAATGAACAAATTCGTGATGGGTATATCCGATTTAGTGAGTGACTAATGCCAGTCCACTATGTTAATTGGTGACATGGATTTGTATAGCTTGATGAACTATGCCGAACAAATGGAGGAGGATACGTTGAGGAAGAGGAGCGATAATGAGGCCAAGAGGGCCTATTTTGAGGGAAAGTTCCATAGTCGAAAGGGTGACCAGTTCCATCAAGGCCGAGGGTCTTCTCATGCATTTAATAAGAGGGTTGCCAATGACTTTCTAAGGTCACAATGTGTTGGAGGTGTAGTTCCTAATGGTAGGTGTCCAAAATATGGTAGGGGTCATAGTGGCCCATGCTTGAAGGATACTAATGCTTGTTATGGTTGTGGGGAAGTTGGGCATAAGGTGATGGATTGCACTTAAAATTGCAACAAAGGTAAGGAGGTTCGTCCATAGGTGCTAATGCCATTCTTTTGGGGAGAGTTAGACGATAATATGGTGCCCCAATGAATAATTAGTTCTATGGACTTCAAGGGAGGCAAGGGGTTGTGGAGGTTCCCGATATCATCACCGATATGTTAATAGTCTTTTATTTTATTGTGTATGCATTGATTAATCTGGGTGCCTCGATTTCTTTTGATACCCCCTTTGTTTACCTCTAAGATTGATCTTCGATAGGGTATCATCAAGTGCAAGTGAGAGAGTGTGATATTCCCCAGATGGCCTTCTAGATTAGGTATGGGAATTATGAGTTTGTTATGATGTATTTTATGTTGACCAATGCACCGGCTAGCTTCCTGGATCTTATGAATAGGGTGTTCAAACCCTACCTTGATTAGTATGTTCTAGTCTTCATTGATGATATTTTGATTTATTCTCATAGTGAGGAGAAGCATGTGGCTTATTTCAGAGTATTGTTGCAAAGATTGAGGGAAGAGAAGTTGTATGTTAAATATGAGAAGTGTGAATTTTGGTTAAAAGAAGTTTCCTTTCTAGGTCATGTGGTTTCGGGGGATGGTATTAAGGTGGATCCTAAAAAGATAGATGTGATTAGAAATTGGCCTAGACCATTGACCCCGTCGGATAGTAGGAGCTTCTTGGGCTTAACAGGTTACTACTAGAGATTTGTGAATGAGTTCTCTTCTATAACTTCTCCTGTAACCAAGTTGACTCAAAATAAAGCCAAATTTGTGTGGACCGAGGAAAAAGAGTTTCAAAACATTAAAAGATAAGCTTATATCCGCTCCTATTTTGTCACTACCAGAAGGGCTAGAAGGAATTGTTGTGCATTGTGATGCTTCTAGAGTTTGTTTGGGTTGTGTTCTAATGCAAAATTGTAAGGTGATAGCCTATGCTTCTATCAAACTCAAAGTGCATGAAAAGAATTATCCTAATCATGATCTTGAATTGGCTGCCATGGTTTTTGCTTTGAAAATTTGGCGTCATTATTTGTATGGGGTATATGTTGATATGTTTACCTATCATAAGAGTCTGCAATATGTGTTCACTCAAAAATATCATAACTTGATGCAAAGAAAATGTTTAGAACTTCTTAAGGACAATGATATGAGTGTGCATCATCATCCCGATAAGGCTAATATTATGGTGGATGCTTTGAGTAGGGTGTGTATAGGTAGCGTAGCTCATGTTGATAGTGGTAAAGAGGTGGTTAGGTATGTCCATCAATTGGCTAGATCGTGGGTTAGGTTGAAGAAGGTGGATAATGGTGTTGTTGTTGTTTATGGTGCTAAATTTTGATTGGTTCAAGAGGTGAAAGCTAAGCAAGACGTTGGTCCCTCCTTGTTAGACTTAGAAGCCTTAGTTAGTTATGGGAAGGTGGAGGTTTTCTCCCAAGGGGGAGATGGTACCTTTAGATACCAAGGTAGGTTGTGTGTGCCTTGTGTTGATGGCTTTAGAGAGAAGATTCTTGATAAGGCTCATGGTTCTTACTATTCTATTCACCTCGCTTCTAATAAGATGTATAGAGATTTGAGAGAGGTGTATTGGTGGGGAGGCATGAAGAAGAACATTGCAAAATTTGGATCTGATTATCATAGTTGCCAACAAGTTAAAGCCGAGCACCAAAAGCCAGGTATCCTAGCCCAAGACATAGAGATTCCTACTTGGAAGTGGGAAGAGATTAATATGGATTTTGTGGTTGGGTTGCCCAAGACTAGAAAGGGTTTTGATTCTATTTTGGTTGTGGTTGATAGGATGACTAAATAGGCTCACTTTCTACCAGTTAAGACCACATATGGGGCTGAAGATTTTTCTAGTTTGTACATTCATGACTTGGTGAGGTTCCATGGGGTTCCTTTGTCCATTATATCAGATCATGGTGCACAATTTACTTCACATTTTTGCGGGTCTTTCCAAAGGGGTTTTGGTACAAAGGTTAAGTTTAGTACAACCTTCTACCCTCAAATGGATGGCCAAGCCGAATAAACTATCCAAACACTTAAATTTATGCTTAGGGCTTGTGTATTGGAGCTTAAGGGTAGTAGGTATTATCAACTTCCATTGATTGAGTTTACTTATAGCAATAGTTATCGTTCTAGCATTGGTATTACTCCTTTGAAGGCTCTCCATTATAGACAATGTAGATCACTGGTTGGGTGTTTTAAAGTTGGAGAGGTGCCTATATTTGGACCAGATCTAGTTATGGAGGCTATTCATAAGGTTAAGAAGATTAGAGAAAGGTTGAAAATGGCCCAAAGTCATCAAAAGTCCTATGTTAACGTGAGGAGAAAGGATCTTGAATTCAAAGTTGGTGGTTGGATTTATTTGAAGGTGTCACCCATGAAGGGTATGGTACTCTTTGGTAGGAAAGGCAAGTTGAGTCCATGATATATGGGATTTGGTTCATCCGGTCTTTCATGTATCCATATTGAGGAAATGTGTGGGAGACCCTAATGCTATTGTGCCCCTTGATATGTTGGTGTTGTTGATGACAATTTGACCTATGAAGAGGTTCTAGTTCAAATTTTAGATAGACAAGTGAAGTGGTTCAGGAACAAGAATATGGCTTCCATTAAGATCCTTTGGAGGAATCAACAAGTTGAAAGTTCTAAATGGGAGGCCAAAGCGGACTTATCGTTTCCACTCCACTCAATCATAAGGTATCAATTTAAGTCCCCTATGTGATTTTAAATCTAAATTCAGCCCATGGCATTTGAATACATTCATGTTTAAATTGACAAGTTCATGATGATTTTACACTTATGTTAAGATTCTTGAAATGATGTTTAAGTGAATTGATGCATCCTTATGTGGGCTGAAATCATCAAGTTTACGTCCTTCATATGAATTTTTTTGACATTTGGGGGCAAATTTTCCCAAGGGGGAGATATTGAAACGGCCCTAAAAAGTGCCTCAAAAATGCCCAGAATTGTAATTTCCGTATATCTTAAAATTCGTGTATGATATCATAAATCCGACTTCATCTTATTGTTCAAGGTGTCAAATTGAGGGGAAAATGTGTCTAACCCTGATTTAAGTGCAATCATAGTAAAATTTAAAAAGCACAAAAATGCAATTTCCAGATAGCATCCGCGCCCCTGGCGTAATGCGCCAAGGGAGCGCTACTGTGTATTTTTATTGCCAGTTTCCTATCTCAGTCAAAGACTTTTGTGTCTTGGGACTAAGTGTTCCCAAGCGTTAAAATACCTATACTTTGCCATATTTCACCCTCATATCATTCAACACATTTCCCAATACTCACTCAAACAATTAGACTCATATTTCTCTCCAATGTTCAAGTCCCAAAACTCATTTGGATCTTAAGGTTCTTATTCAAGCTTCAAGTCTCCATCTCAATTCTTCTTCAAGGTTTCCCCAAAGATAAGGTATGTGGATTTATTTCATGGTTTCCTTTCACCCATGATGCCCAAGCTTCCTTTTATCTAAAATTGCATGATTTATAGTTGATTTACTCATATGTCTTACTTATTATGAATTTCACTCCACATTATGTTGGTGTTTTATGAAATTGTGACTGTTTTAGCATGTATTGATCTATGGATCTAAGATCTATTGTGAGATTTGATGAAGGGTCTTGATGTACATTGATTGAGGGTGTTACCAAGTATCTATTGATGGTCTTACACTGAATTTTATAGCATGATTTCACTCTTGAATTGCATGGTGTTACACTAGCACTACACACCCACCAAGTGTTTGATAAAATATCCATTTAAGGCTCTTATGGAACTGAAGGTACAATGCATGTCTTATGAGTTGAATGACTATATGATAATGAAAGGAATGTATGCATATGATATTCTCTCTATAATGTTGGGGAATATCCAAGCCTCACTTAGTAGGTTGTAGACTCTAGTAACCATGTTGAGGGGTTTGTACCTCGATCACTTTGCTCAGGAGGTGGTAGGCCCATGCAACCCGGTGAAGGGTTTTGTACCTTGATAACCATATTGTGGGGTTTGTACCTCATCAACCATGTTAGGGGAATCATGTTGGGGGGGGGTGTTACCTCATCAACCACATGAAGGGGTTTGTACCTCATGCGCCTCTCCGAGGAGGTGGTAGGCCTTGGATTTGCGCTACTAGTGATCTCTCCTTGCACTTGTATATGTTCTATATCAACATGATTTACTTCAACCATCTTCCATGCATGCCATATTGTTATATGCTACTCATTGCCTATGCTTATACATTTTGATTATGCTACTTATCTGTTGTTGTATTGCATCCTACATAATTAATACATTTAAACGTACTAACGCATACTCTATGCCTACATGATGTCACCAAGTAGGAATCAGAGCCTTGCCTTGAGCATCTTCCTCCATGTGACTAATATGATTTATCTCAAACTTGTTTGTGAGTCCTCCATTTCGGCGATGATACTTATGATCTCATGCTATGTTCTAAGACTATCATTCTTTTATGTATATGTTAACTATGAGGGTGAGCCTGGTTGCTTTTCTTGGCCCCCTCTCTTATCTATGTAGTAGAGGTATTGTTGGACATGTCAATTATAATGCTATCAGCTTTGACTCTCTCTTGACTCTTGATGTTTATGCTATGAAAGATGTCTCTTAGACCCAGTTATCCCTATTTACTCTCTCTTGTCATTATCTTATTGCTTCCCCGACCAAGGATGTGTAATGATGTGCTAAGAGGCTTACTTGGGATCCCTATGGGTTCCCCTTGCCTCATGTCATGTCAAGGCCTTATGCTTCGATCGTGATATCGACCCTCTCAAGAATAGCATACCAAACTCTACGACTACCACAAACCTATGGGCCTCCATGGGAACCACCTCTCCCTGTACCACAACCTCCTCTAGCACTACTGCTCATGCCCTAAGAGGTATCTCTGGCTGCTAGCTGAGGTCCTGAAGTCTAAGTAGGAAACACATGATGTGGATGACGGTTGGTAAGTTGCACAACCCCATCACAAACACTACAAGTCGTGGGGTCTCACCCCTGAGATGGATGTGCCGGAAAACCACCACACCTTGGGGCACTACCCACCTGAGTAGATCTAGATCTATAATATGATCAAATGTTGGAAGAGCTGCCTGAGCTACTTGACCCTGATGGCCCGGCCTCTGAATCCCTCTATCTCATGGTACGTGTCTACTAAATTATCCATGTTGATAGAACCCCTTACCAGCACCCTATCTATCCGGTCTGATACGCTCTATCATACGCGTATGATACACAACACTCTAGAAAGTACCTTCTAGCTAATACTAAGGAAGTTGAAGCCTCCAAAAGATACCCTACTAAGCCCTTGGTAAATCATCGAATCCTCTTGAATTCAGTATGAATGCTAGACAAGGAATATCTAGATAATGCATGAAATCTAGCCTTGTAGTCAGAAATAGACATAGATCCTTGTTGTATCCTATCAAACACATCTCGACATCCATCTCAGAGGTTATAGTGCATGAATCACTCCAAAAATAACTCTGTGAATTGTCCCAAGTCATAGCTAGAGATCAGCCTGGTCGATGAGCTACCATTGACCTCCTACACTCCTTGGCATGGTCGGTGAACTGATATAAAGTGTAGACAACCCCATGTGAGTCAAAAATAGTTTGCTTAAATAATAAGTCCTAGCACTTTGATGGAAAATAATAAGCTCTATAACCAAGATTGCCATTAAATCGCAGTGGAGACAACCATACAAAACTCTAAAAGATCTTTTGCTTTGCTATAGGCATGGCTGGGCTGGCAGAAGATGGTGGCACTATAAATAAGGGAGGTGCAATAGATGGAGCAACAATCAAACTATCAAGTTGAGTACCCGAACGCGATCTAGATACTTGAAGTAGAGTAATAACAGTCGCAGAAGGGTCTACTGGAGTTGAAGATGGACCAATATGAATCATTGCCAGCTCAAGTAGAGCACTAGAAAGGCCAATCAGTGTGGTAGGAATTGGTGTCTCAATAGTAATTGGGGCTAGAGGAGCTGCCTCCAATCTGGCCAATAACCTCATAAGTATCGGTTGAACTAGCGGTGTAGGCCATGGAGTTGAAGGAGGTGGAAGAGAATCAGTAGGCCCCTCTGGAACTATAATAGGCTTTAGAAAAGTCAATTAGGTCTGTCCCCTAGACAAAGATTCCCCCCTAGAGATCCTTCGAGCCCTAGCCCTATCACGAGCTCTTCCTCGACCTCGAGTAAGTCATATTAGTTGACTTGGGCTCTTTTACTGAGTGATAGGATTAAGTAATGACATTCGCACAGAAAGAGTAGATTAGACACTTTCTAAGTGGATAACACAAAGAATCTATTGAATGGAAATACAATGTGAAAATTATTCCTACTAAGCATCCCGAATCCTCCTGAAGAAGGGTGTGGACGTCTAGACACTAATTCACAAGACTCTACTTGACACCCTACTCTTGATTCATAAGTCAAACAAACCTAGAGCTCTTATAGCAAACTTGTCACGACCTAAAATAGATCGCAACTAAAAAAATGATGTAAAGCAGAAATAAACTCATATGACATAAGGAATCCCCCATAACCTAGAGTCATGAGTAAAAAAGCATCTAAAAAGAAATGGAGGGCAAATACAACTATCTTATACAATGCTATCTTATAACATCAACAATTAATAGTGTCAATAAAATTGGACCTTACTTGTCACAAGTATATAAGACTATCAATACTACTATACATAACTCGTCCCATATATGCTAGTACAACAATGATATCGGATCCAAATCGTCCTAAATATACAAAGATATCAATAATTCCAGACCTTAATCATCTCAATTGGTCTCACAAGTATCATTTTGTCACATGCTATCTCAAGTCCTTCTCATTTCATCATAATTCACCTCATAACATCAATAGGATAAAAATTATACCTCTGTTCGACTCAATCGGGATCACTTTTCCACCATGATTTGAACACATCAACTCAATTACACAAGTATCCATCTAAATCTCACAATTATCACATGAACTAGATTAATAACTTAAATCCAGTCCCAAAAGGTTAATTGAACCTACCTCCATGTCAAAACTAAACTCGAACAGGCTTTCAGTCCACTCAAGTCTCCAATCAATCATCCTATTCTATCTACCACTATCAACAATAGATACGACTCATCAAGAGAAGCATTTTGATATACATATTTGCACGAATTAGGTTTAGCGGCAAAATGGTCAATTTTAGGGCTAAAATGCGAAGATCACAAATTTGGAAATTGACTTCAATATTGTGTTCTCAGTAAAAAAAATGAAGTTCATGGATGAGAATTCTACGAAAATAAGGTTTAAAATGAGTGGGAAATCAACATTTAAAGTTTAGAAATCATAGTCTAAAAATCCCCAATTTAGGGCAAAAATAAGATAAAACTTATGAAAAATGATTAATATAATGTTAAAAACACTTACACATCAAAATCCTTTGAAAATATCCTTTCAAAATCTCCCAAAACGCTTGAAAAGTTTGACAATTGAGTAAAAATAGAGTTTCTCGAGTTTTTAAAATTGAACAGTTAAATGCTCTCCACAAACGCGCGGACTAGGTCCACATATGCGGATCCTAACCAAGCCTAACTCTGTACATACACGGGGTCCAGGTATGTGACCTCCAAGTCTAATGGTACACCACTTCGGGAACACCGGGACCAGGATCAAAAATGCGGAGAAAAGTAGTACCTGCCCCAGAAGATAGCAAACACCAACAACAAAGTCCAAATTCCCTACTTAGAACGAACACTAGAAAATTATCCAAATTCAAAATTTTACAAACAAGATATGCATCCATGTCAAGAACAATGTTCTTGAGTTAGTGAAATAATTAGAATTCGAGTCCGAGGTCTCCACAACACATTTACCGATGCAAGTTCAATAAACTAGTTTAAAACTCAAAATACAGAACCTTCCCTTGGCAGATCCAAAAATTATTTTGAGATAATTTCTAGCATTAGCTTCACCATATGAACTTGTGAAACTGTCAAAATTTCAATATGAGCTTTCGAACTCCGAATGTTGACTAAAGTAAAACACTGGTTCTGAAAATAATTAAAATCACAACATTGGGCATGAAAACCTCATTTTACCTCCAAATTTAGTTCCACAACTTTTTATGGTTCAGTTTTGACATTCTGAAGCTAATAGAATTGATGGATCTCCGATCCAACCTCCAAAAAGTCAGAAAGACACAAAAACTCACTTTTTCAATAACTTAAGCCCAACAAATGCCAAATTTCATATTTTCAACTTTTAAAACATAGGATTTCAATTACAATCATTCAAATAGTTCTAAATAGGCCCAAAGCAACTTACAAGAGGGTAAAATAATAAATTCTACAGATAATGTCAATAATGACCAACTAGGTCATTTCAAATTCACTCAATTCTCTCCAATCTCGTATTCTTCTATCTTTTGCTATGACTGGTAATAAAATAAAAATATATCTAATTTTGGTAAATATTAGGCTTTCGCTTAATTAATTTTTCCTATTTTGGGACTTTCTCTTGGCATACGTGGACTATTGTTTGACAGCCCAATTGACTTATTGTTGAGACACCTTTTTAGACCTTTTCTTCTTTAGATTAATTCATTTGAGATTCTAATTTAATGATTAAAATACTCTATGTATAAATAAAGTACTAATACTATAATTTTTGGTAATAATCCATATTAATTTAGTATGTGTGAAATTTGAAATGAAGAGATGGCAATCAATATATTTCTATAAAATGAAGTGTAAATTGGTAATAGAAAATCTTTTAAGAAAAGTATAATTATGTTAGTAATTCTAAAAATAATGCTAAAACGATAGTATCATAATAATGATGTGAAATAATAGTAAAAGTAACGTAATATTATGTTAATAACTAAGAAGTTGAAACACATGTAGTCTGAAGAAAAGAGGGTCAAAATTGATTGTCAACAAAATTTTCTAGCAAGAAACTTTAATAACTTTATCGAAGTACAAAGAAAATTAGCACTCATTGATCGTTTAAGATGGGAAGCAAGAGATATGGATTTGAGGATTTTTCAGAGTTATGAAACTGAAGAATGGATGAAGCAAACCATCATGTTTTCCAATGAGAATATCTTTTATAATTTGGAGAAGAAGAAGAAGAGTTAGAGAGACATCATGATAGAGGAGCTTTAAGAAAATGTGTAGATCATTGGTATCTATAGTCATGTAGACAACTTCTTATGATATTGTTAGTTTTGAATTTGAATATTTTTTAGTATAACTAGTCTACTTTTTGGTAGACTATTTATTATTGAGGATATATGTGTCTCTTGTTATTTATCTATGTTTATTCCTTGGGACTCTGTTCCTATTATTACTAAAGTTAGTAAGGATGGTTGTGGAAATTGCAATTTAACGCAAAAGCAAGGCATAATTAGAATAGGAGATAGCTTCAAGCTCAAGAAAATTATGAAGTAAGGAAAGAACTACCAAAGAAGTGTCTGATTGGTAGGACGTAATCGAAATGCCAATTGAAACTTAACCAAAAGTTGTTATACTATTTACCTCAAACAAGGCATGCCCGATTGATAGTCCAACATATTGTTCCCTGGTTCATTCTATTCAGACTAGTGCAAAATGAAATGAAAAAAAGGAATATAATTTTTGTAACATTTAGATGGGCAAGGTATGTTGCTTATACATGCAGAGTTGTACTACAAGAACTTAACAAGCATCCATGAAACAGTAAAAGTTGACAAATCTTAAGCTAGATCATATGAAAAATATAGAATCAAAACATAATATTCTGGAGGAACTAAAACTTGGGATGTAGCTAGTCGCTGCAGATGCAACATAAGCATTGACCTTCCTATGTTTCTTCTGTTTTGGGTTGTAAGAAACTAGGTATGTGCCACATTTACTTTGCAACCAAGATTTTCCCATCTTTCCAAATTCTGTTTGGCATAAATCTGTGACCAATGATATCAAGCCGAGTAACTGAAATGAGATCCTAAGTCCAAGATTCAACTATTTCATATTGTTTCATCCACTATATATCAATAAGCTAAAAAGAGCTCTGTACAAGCACCTTTACCAGTTTTGAGGATACTTTTAAATTTTAGTGTATTTATTATCCATTTTAACATTCCTAAGTTATTTGCATTTCAAAAATTCATTTTCTTTCAAGATACGTTATATCTCTTTTTTTTGGTTGATGTGCATTTATTATGCCCCTTTTATCAAATTTAGATATACTTGTGTTGTCCACTTTCTCTTAATTTTCCATACTAAAGGAATTGAAGAAGCAGGAAGAGAGGTGTTTTCTTAACCTTAACAATGTTATCCTTTATTTAGATATATCAGGTGTTTCTTACCCATTACAGTATCCATATGTGAGATAACTTTTAATTATGATCTACAAGCCTTGTTGAGCTATATATCTACGATTTACTTTTCTTCCTAATAGTTGCTTGCTCTTAATAGCCTCATCTCATCACTCTTCAAATTGATCTATATTTGTGTAACACTTCAATTTTTTTAAGCTAAGACCGAGTCATCCTTCATATGATATAGAATTTAAATTGAGAATTCTTAATTGAACATAGATGTTAAAGTCAATTTCTTAGTATGGGAATAGAATTGGAGCTGATATGAGGTCGTAGTTCTAATGTATGAGTTTATAAAAGTTAGGTGAACTAATAACTTGCAAGTTATATATACATGCTAGGATAAATTCTTAAGTATTTAAAGTATATTAGGTGTGATTTAGAGTCATAAGGGATCTTTTACATTAAGTCAAGTTCAAAGAATTTCTAGCAACTAAGTTTTGATATGAGTCGATAGAAGGGTCAACTTCAAATGGCCATATCTCCTAAAGTATAATGATTTAGATGACCCATAATATATTTTATCTAATATATTTGAATTACTTTCCAACGCATCTGATTTTGCATTAATCGGAGTTTGGAGTAGAAAGTTATGACCATTTTAGTGAAGAGGTGTAGAGCTATCCGAAAGTCAGCACCCGGAGCGCATTGCGGACCCTCACTGGATCAGTTTATGACATTGTTTCTTTATAAATTGAGGGTATTTTTATCCTAAAACCTTTGAGGGTTTATTTATGGTCCCCAAAATGTAGAAAACATCAGTTTTCATGATCAACCCTCTCCTTTCTGTCCTAAACATAAATGCTCAAGAATGATCAAGAAAGTCATGAAGTTAGGATTATCTTTCAAGATTCATCCTCAAGATAGGTTATTCTTTATAAATTTCAATCTACCAAAGCCGAATTTCTTCATTCATTCATGAAGCTCTAATAGGATTTTAAATCATAACCTAGGATTTCAAGAAAACAAATTCAAGTAACCCAAGAAAGAATTTCTTGACTCTTCTTCTTCAAGAATTATGATTTTTCATCAAGAACTCCGAAGCGTCTAAGTCAAGAATGCAAGAATCAAAGATAATTCTTGTAATTCATGTTCTTCCAAGTTCTTTCACTTTTAAAGAACTGCGAAGATTGAGGATTTTCTCCAAGAAAGAGGAGAGAAGATCGCAAACTTTTCTCAAAATTCAACGAATGATTTCTCTCTCAATTTTGATCGGACTTAAGCGATTCAAAAGGATAAATTGTATATTTGTTTGAGGAGAACACCATGGAAGCTTCAGAAATTGACTTTGTTGCTTTGTTTGAGATAAAAATTATAGATTTACTGTTGTACTTTTAATATATTTTGAAAACTTTAACATGCAATTTTTTCCTCAAATTAGCTCCACTTTTGAATTGGTTTTCGCCGTTGAACTCCTTATCACTTGGGGAACATTTTTATGTAAAAATTTTAGATTTCAATTTTTTTCTAGCAATAAAAGTTTTAGACCGTTTTACTCTTTTGATTTTAGTATCATTAGATTCATTATATAATTATGATGCTATATTTGAATAGATTTTGGTAAATTGGAGTGTTATAAAAAGGAAAAAGCTTCTGAATTGACATGATTCGATACCTTATATAAGGTAAGTGAATTTCTAACCTTTTGTTAAATATGTTAAACCTCGTATGCTCCAATGTGTATATAATTGAGTATTTGAGGGTAGAGATGGATTTATGTAGGCTTTGATTGAAATATTTTGAATTGGGCAATTATCCTATGGTGATATTTGACTTGTGAATTAATGTTGGAGATTTTTTATATGTGAAATAGTAATTGTTTGCTATTGATATTGAAGTGATACTTACTTTTAGATACGAATATTGTTAAGGTTGTGATGGTATTGTGATTGAGGATATTGCAACATTTATGGTATCGAGCTACCCATTCTTGATTTGTCAGATATATGAATTTGTATGGGCATCTTACATATTTTATTTTCATGAACATGATTTTTGTGCATTTACTGTGTGTTTGTTGGATGATCCAAGAAAATAAATGCAAAGCTGAAGGAAAATGGTTCCGGTTAGTGAAAAAGAAAAGAAATGAAAAGCCAAAGGAAAATGGTTCTAGCTAGATATGAAATTAATATGGCTGAAGAAAAATGATTTCGGCGGATACATGGTACATGTGTAGCCCCCATAGGTTCTAACTGAGCATGTTTTTGATCAGTGGATGTGTATCATAGGACAGACATGCATCATTGTACCTGATATTGCATTGCATTACATCGTATTATTTACATCTCACGACATTCATTTTCATCCCATAGTGCTTTGGCTTGTTATGATTATATGTAGTGCTATTGAGATTGGTTATTCATTATATCATTTGACCTATGTATGTCTTTACATGATTAGTTTTAGTATTAATTTGATGAAACTTGATGAATTAGCGAGAACTTGATGAATTGTAGAATTTTCTCCTATGATTTGAAAGTGGGATAATGAGAATTATACTATTATAGACTTTGATCATGGAATTTTTGGATTCTGTAATTGTGAAGGATATGAATTCTTATATTGCAAAATAGTTAAGAGATTGTGATCATTAGAGGCCCAATGCTAAGTGAATATTATATATACATTCTAATAATTTTCTACATATGATGTATATATTGTGCTGGGATTTTTCTTTGAGTACAGACTTGTGGTCTGTACTCAAAGAAAAATTACAGCACTGGCAGTATGTGGTTGGGTGTTAAGAAGTTACTTGGTTCTTCATTATTTTATTTTAAGTTAGTTTCATTTACTGAGTACTGTGTGTTTGGTAGTCACCCCTCTTGCTATAATAATTTTGTAGGTTGTGAGCCCGGATTGTCGTGATACTCTCTACTTTTGTTGTTCGTGGCTTTCTGTGGAGATTGTATGAGGCAGATGTTTGCCATTGCAGCTGACTTCTTAGTCCTATTTATGATTTTATTCTATTCTAGAGACAATGTCATTTTATACTTGTGTTTTCTTTCGTATCTATTGTAATATATTAGAAGCTTGTGCATGTGACAACCAGGTTTTGGGGGATTTTCATTAAGTTAACTTATTATCCGTAATTAAACTTTTATTTTTATTATAATTTGGCATTTTAATGTTGTAGTTGGATTGTAGGCTAACTTGTATTGGTGGAAAAAGACGAGTGCCATCACGCCCGAATTTTGGTTGGTGACAAGTTGGTATCAGAGCCTAGATTCATAGGTCTTACATGCGTATAAGATGAGTCTAAGTAGATTCTCAATGATCGATATGAAGATGTCCATACTTATCTTTGAGAGTCTATGGAGATTGTTAGGAAACTTTTCTTTATTTATTCTTTCTTCTCGTGCGTGGTTATATTCATTGGTATTGAGTTATGCTCGTGTTCTTTTGTCGAGATAGCAAGAGTGATGACTGATTGAAGCTTATAGTTAGACATATATATCTATTTGGTTACTAGTGAAGAGATGAGTCGATGGCCATAGGCGTGATGAGAAAGTCGAAAGTATCTTATGATTGCTATGATGAGATGAGGTATATCTAGTGTCAGAATATGCTAGAGCGTGCCCCAAACTAGAAGGAAATGTATGTTGATGTGTTGTAGTATTCATACTATTGAGGGTGAAGTTTAGCTCTTAAAGAAGGGGAAAGAGTGCTTTTATGTGATAGATCAAAATTAGGCTTATGATTGTATGTGAGAGTTCATGAGATTCATAGAGTTATAAGCATAGCCAGATAAGGAGATATAGTGAATGGGTGAGTGGTACATGAGTTATAAAGAGTGGATGTGCTGATTGAGTATTCGTTATGAGATTTTAGTAAGCCTATATACCTAAAATTTTACCTAGTAATTGCAAGTCGGCATTAGAGAGGTATGTGATGGATGCACATGTT
Organism: Solanum sejunctum; assembly: GCA_025642045.1. NCBI lineage: Eukaryota > Viridiplantae > Streptophyta > Magnoliopsida > Solanales > Solanaceae > Solanum > Solanum sejunctum. The sequence continues at coordinate 28,038 of JAOTQJ010153379.1, forward strand.
AGTGTTAGACCTTAAGCTTAAATTTTGAAGAGTAGTGTTAAAGAGGAGATAGCATGAAGATAGTGATAGTCCTTGTTGGAGATTTGACCTAAGAGTCTTGCTATAATGCGTAATGATTAAGATGTTGCCTGGCAAGGAGCATAGTGCTAGGAGTAGAGTAGAAGTACCTCCTAGATGGAGATAGTAAATAAAGGGAGAAGCACTACGAAAGAGAAGGCTTAAGAGGTTTAGGATATGTAAGCATAATTGTGTACAGATGGGTGAGGCTCTAAGTTATGACAGTTATGAGAATCCGAATAGTATATTTGAGTTATTGATGTAGAGTAGGTTGATGTAAGTAATCTTTGTCATCACATGAAGCTAAGTGACTGGGGCATATGAATAGATGATGATTAGTTTTCCATAATAGTTTAAGTCTTATACAAATAAGTTTATGAGAGCACAATGGCTGAGCATTAGTAGGCAAGAAAAAAAGATATTAGAGTGTAGTAATTATGGAAAGTGATCATGTATGCAATTAAGAGTAGGAAACACTTAGAGAGAGAGAGAGAGAGTTCCATAAAGACATGAGGAAGTTAAGAGTGATATCGTTGAAAGAAGTCTTAGTGGCTAGTTATATGTATGTGACTATAGAATAGCAGATGGGTTTAAGATGCATATTCTTATGGATAGTGATTCCTTGACCGTGTGGAGGTATATACGTGTAGCCTAGTAGAAGAAATTGGTTCACAAATTTAGAGAGAGGACCTCGAGAGCTAAGGAGGAGATGATGTGAGGAATCAAAGTAGATCTTGAGTTTTAAGATTGTGATAGGCTGATCAAAATTCCCTTCGGGTGTATGACTGTTCATACCTATGGCTTAGTCCTATACACATCATTTTGCTTCCCGATCATGCTGATTTTTGAGGATGAGAAGCTATGAATTCATTCATTAATTTTGATCTTACCTCCATGAATCCAAGAGTTTCTAGTCCCATGTTGAATGTGATGTGACTTAAGTTTTACACTATGCATAGTTCTGTTAACACAGAATGAGACTTGATAGACGAGAGAGATTATAATCTATGAATGTTCTTAGATAAGATTTCTCAATTGATCCGCGCTAATGATCTTTCGTTTTAAGCTCCTTGAGTAATCCAGCTTTCCAACCTTGATAGAAGTGTTGATGATAGTTGAGAGGTGAAGGTTGATTAGAGAGAGTGAGAGTTTTTAATTCCAATGTCATCTTACGCATACATTGACCTTCAGCTTGTTATTCCATTATTGATGTTAGGATGTAAAGTATCAAGTTTTAGAGGTATGATCTTATTTATTTTGCATGGAGAGATAGTAGTTTGAGATTTTGCAAAAAAAGGGAAGTAATGAGTTCCTCCAGGTTCAAATTGTGATACTGCGAGTAGTAGATTGAGGATGAGGGTAGATAAGGAGTGAGTGAGTGTATCCTTATTATGGTATTGGTTTTAAACTTAGGTCATACATGGATAGAGATAAGAAGGAGGAGAGAGGTCAAACCTTATGATGAACAGTAGATAGGTATGAGTATGCTGGTGTGACTTTGAGTGAGAACTCATTGAATGGTAGAGGTAGAAGTGCTAAGTGGGCTAGAAAATTCTAAAATATAGTTGAAGTGGTTAGAGTGATAGGCTTGAATTCGGGGTTCTTGTTATGTGAATATTGATTACAGACTAGTGAAGACTTCATAAATAAGGGTTTAAGGAAGAGTAGTGAGGTAGTGAAGAGGACTAGTGATATTTTTTAATGAAAGTCATTGTGGAAGTTTAGAGTTGAGTATTAAGGATTTGCTTTGTATGAGTATGATCATCTAGGGAATAATGCCTTAAGGCTTAGAAGTAGGCTTGAATGGAAGAGGAGGGGATGGTTAGATGGGAATTTGAGTAAGAGCTATAAGCTCAAGTTGAGGGAGTAGAGTTCCATGAAATGGAGTACAATTGAGATGAGGTGCTAAGCTTGAAAATTGTATATAGAGTATTATGCATCGATGGTCCTATTCCCTATTAGAGTTGATAGCTTCCTTTCTGAGTTCAAAATGCTGATTTTCGAGGTATTCAAATGATTAAAATTGACTGCAATGTAATATTCCATTCGTGCTTGATGGTCCAAATGTCTTAAAGAGTATCTTTACTCATGATTGGAATTGATTTGTCTACTCTGGGTGACATATGGCTATCCAGATTGGTTGATTGAGTATTGTAAAGAGTCTGGATTGTTATTCATGCCAGACAATGAGAATGTTGAAGGTAATGACATTACCCTTAACTAAATTGATTCTCTTTTCTCGAGTGGGTTGTCTATTCTTGAGTCTAAATAAGGATTGTTGAGAGTGATGAGGAGTCAAAAGTTTGATTGACTGATGGGAGTGTCAAGATGAATTCTGAGTCTGTTCGTGCCTTAATATCCACCATTACTTATCATTCAAGGACAAATGATCCCAAGGGGCAGATAATGTAACACTTTAATTTTTTTAAGCTAAGACCGAGTCATTCTTTATATGATACAGGATTTTAATTGAGTATTCTTAATTGAACATAGATGTTAAAGTCAATTTCTTAGTATGGGAATAGAATTGGAGCTGATATGAGGTCGTAGTTCTAATCTATGATTTTATAAAAGTTAGGTGAACTAATAACTTACAAGTTGTATATACATGCTAGGATCAATTCCTAAGTATTTAAAGTATATTAGGTGTGATTTAGAGTCATAAGGGATCT
>JAOTQJ010153402.1:0-30746 GCA_025642045.1 Solanum sejunctum
AGGCTAATATATCCTCAATTTAACACCAACACATATACACCCTCAACCCTCTTAAGCATTTTGACTCACATATTGCCGATTAAGACGAGATTCAAGCACTTTCAAGAATTGACGCTAATTTGATCAAAATATGACATGATTTATTTATATAGTATTAGTACATGTAAAATGTGGGGTGTTACAGTTAGACCCTTCCCCCCTGATTTTGACCTCCTAAATAAGAATATGAATTCATATTTTCGGGCACTTTTTGGGGTCATTTCAATATCTTTCCCTTGGGAACATTCATCCCCGAATGTCAAAGAAACCTATATGAGATATACAAGCATTACACTTTTAGCCCACATAGAGATGCAATAATGCACTTAAACATCATTTCAAAAATTGCATCATAAATGAAAAATTATCATGAACTTGTCAATTTAAACATGAACATATGCAACAACATGGAGCTAAACTTAAGACCTGAGATCATATAAATTGCTGAGATAAGTACCTTAGGCTTGAGTAGAGTGGAAAAGGTAAGGATATCACTTTTGCATGTCCACTTTGGCCTACCAAGTTGCACTCTGAGCTTGTTGATTCCTCTAAAGGACCTTAACGAAAGCCACTTCCTTGTTTCTCAACCTCTTCACTTGTCTATCTAAGATCTGAATCGAAACCTCTTCATATATCAAATTATCTTGAACAACACCCACAACATCAAGAGGCATAATGGCATTCAGATCACCTACACATTTCCTCAACATAGACACATGGAACACTGGATGAACCAAATCCATTTCTCTAGGGAATTATACCTCATAAGCTACCTTGCCAACCCTTCTCATCACCCTATAAGGACCCACATATCTTGGGCTCAAATTTCCCTTCTTACCAAAATGCACCACACTTTTCATGGGTGAAACCTTTAGGTAGACCCAATAACCAACTTGGAATTTAAGATCCCTTCTCTTTACATCGGCATAAGATTTTTGGAAACTTTGGGCCATCTTCAACCTTTCTCTAATCATCCTAACCTTCTCAAGAGCCTCCATAACCAGATTTGGTCCCAACAAAGCTACCTCACCAACCTCAAACCAATCAACTAGTGATCTACAACGTCTCCCATAGAGAGTCTCAAAAGGAGCCATACTAATGCTAGAATGATAGCTATTGTTGTAGGCAAACACAATCAACGGAAGATGATAATCCTAACTACTCTTGAGTTCTAATACATAAGACCTAAGCATATACTCAAGTGTTTGAATGGTTCTTTTGGCTTGGCTATCCATTTGAGGGTGAAAGGTCATAGAAAGCTTAACTCTAGGACCTCTAAAAGTATGAAGTATATTGAGCACCACGATCCGATATAATCGACAAGGGAACCCCATGCAAGCTCACCAAGTTATGAATGTATTACCTTGCATAATCTTCAGACCTATATATGTTCTTAACTGGTAGAAAGTGAGCCAATTTTATCATCCTATCAACCACAACCAAAATGGAATCAAAACCTTTTCTAGTCTTGGAAACCCAACCACAAAATCCATATTAATCACCTCCCACTTCCAAGTAGGAATCTCTATATCTTGGGTTAGGCTACTAGGCCTTTCATGTTTGGCTTTGACTTATTGATAACTATGGCAATCGGAAATAATTTTGGCAATGTCCCTCTTCATGCCTCCCCACTAATACACATCCCTCAAGTCTCTGTACATTTTGGTGGAACCGGGGTGGATAGAATAAGAAGAGTTATGAGCCTCATCAAGGATTTTCGCCCTCAAACCATCAACACAAGGCACAAACAACCTATTTTGGTACCTAAGGGCATTGTCTCCCCATTAGGAGAAAACAACAACTTTGCCTTCTTTGACCAAGGCCTTCAATTCGAACAAGGAGGAATCAAGATCTTGTTTCACTATTGATGTGCTGTCAAATTACAACATATTTGGTACTTAAAACAAAGGTCTTATGAGTTCTTAAAATGACTTTTTAGTGTTTTGATGTATTTTTGTGTTAATCTTCCAGAAAAGTTAGGTTGGCATGATTTTGAAGAAAAGTTGTAGATTATGCTGAAGCATAAGCCATATGAGCCATCCTACGAGTCATAGCTTATGCTACGAATCATAGGTTATGTTTTAGCACTAATTAGAGACCAAAAATCAGAAATCTACCAAGTGAAGGCACCCCTACGAGCCCAACCTATAAGTCTTAAGATACACTACGACTTATATAGTTAGACTCATAACAAGAATTATAGAGCCAAATTGTAGGATCAAAAACTGATGACCAAGACTACGAGACCAATATATAAGTCATAGCTCGAGTAATGACTTATACCTATGGGTCATACCAGTTTAGTCCAAGATGCCAAGACCCTGATACGAGACCTTGAGTGTGACTGATACGATAACCTATGAGTCATAACTGCAAAATTATCAGATGCCAGCTGTGTTTTCTGCATAATTCCTAGGGCTATTTTGTAAATGCTATAAATAGTATAAGTTAGGTTTTTGAAGGAAGTTAGAGAAGTAGACATTTCTCCGTTACATTTTGAAGAACTTCTTAGATTGTTAGAGTAGATTATTGTTCTCTTTGGGAAACTCATTTGGGGATTGCAAATCTTGCTTTGTACTCATTCTAGATCAGTAAAGCTTTTGGGTTTGTAACTTGTAGTAGTTATCTCCTTGATTATTATTGGTGAAACTCTCAACTATGTCCATTATTTGAATTTTTGTGTGTTTTATCTTAGCGATGAGTAGCTAAACACCCACAACTTGGGGTTGTAGGGACCATGGTAGTTGACTTAAGATGACCTAGTCTTGTGCATATCTACGATTGGGGTTCTACATATATTGTTTATTTCCCTTAATGACTAATGTTGTTTGATGGTGGCCAACACCAAACCCTACCTACTATCACAATCCCGACCAAGGTAGTGAAGAATAGGAAAAAGGAAGTTGATGACAGGATTTGGTTGATATTTTCCCATCTAATCAAGCAAACCTGACCAAGGGGAGGTTAACTAGGGCAATAGGTAACGGTTAGTTGGCACGCCATGGTGGCCGACTAAGCGCCATGGTGAAATTCATCTTTCACCTTCACAAGAATGCTAGAAGAATCTAAGTTACCATCCTACATGCGATTCACCGATCATAGTTATGTTACTTAGGGTAATTGAGTCAACGAGCCATAGGGAACACAATTCCCAAGTTGTCCTCAAAATCAAGTGTTTTCACGAATTATAATTATTGTTTATTTTATGTTGTCTTTGAATCACAACAAACACCCCCTCAAGAGATTGTAGTTATAGATACTAGGAATGATTGGTAGTGAAATCTTATAGTTAAGCCTTGTATTCCCTATTGATTTGACCTTATCCTCGATTAGGTTAATTACTGATAACGATCGCTTTCTTATTGGAGCGTGACCATCATCAACTATCACCTCATCTACCAAGGAATACCTAGAACCATCAACAATAACAACACCATCATTACCAACCTCTTCCAAACTAATCCCCAATCTATCCAATCGATGCAACTCCCTAGCCATCTCCTTATCACCACCATCAATATGAGCTAAGCTATCCATAGGCACTCTACTCAAGGCATCCACCACCACATTTGCCCACTAGGGTGGTAATGCATACTCATTCATAGTCCATAAGAAGTTATAGCCACCTTCTTTGTCTCAAGTTGAGATCTTTTTGAGTGAAGACATATTGGAGGCTCTTATGATCAGTGAACATATTCAACATGCACCTTATACAAATTATGATGCCAAATCTTTAACGCAAATACCATGGCGGCAAATTCAAGTTCATGAGTAAGGTAGTTCTTATCATGAAGGTTGAGTTGTTGAGAAGCATAGCTATCACCTTACCATTTTGCATTAGCACACAACCTAATCCAACTCTAGAAGAATCACAATACACAACAAATACCTTAAGCCCATCCAGTAGTGAAAATATTGAATCGGACACAAGCTTATCTTTCAAGCTTTGGAAGCTCCTCTCACATTCATCGGTCCTTTTAAACTTAACCTTCTTTTGGGCCAATTTTGTCATACGAGAAGCAATAGAAGAGAACCCATTCATAGACCTCCGATAGTAACCTTCTAGGCCCAAGAAACTCCTAATATCCAATAGGGTCAATGGTCTAGGACAATTTCTAATCACATCGGCCTTCTTAGGATCAACCTTAATACCATCCCCCGATACCACATGCCCTAGGAAAGCAACCTAATTCAACCAAAATTCACAATTCTCATATTTAGCATACAATCTCTCCTCCCTCAATCTTTGCAATACTCAAATGACCCATATGCTCCTCCTCACTATGTGAATAGATCAAAATATCACCAATGAAGACCACAACAAAGGAATCAATGTAGGGTTTAAAGACCATATTCATAAGGTCTATGAATATTGTCAGTGCATTGGTCAACCCAAAAGACATAACCAAAAATTCATAATTCTCATATCGAGTCTAGAAAACCATCTTGGGAATGGCACACTCCCTCACCTTACTTGATGATACACAGACTGATGATCAATCTTAGAGAAGTGGCTAGCCCCTTGCAATTGGTCAAATAAATCATCTATTCTTGGAAGAGGATACCTATTTTTGATGGTGACCCTATTGAGTTACGGGTAGTCAATACACATTCTAAGAGAGCCATCCTTCTTTTTCATAAGCAACACCGAGGCAGCCCAAGGTGATTGGATAGGTCTAATAAAATCCTTCTCCAATAAATCTTTCAATTGTTCCTTCAACTCCGCCGAGGCCATATGGTAAGGGGAATAAAAATGGGTGGAGTATCGGGGAGAAGGTCTATAACAAAGTCTATTTCCCTTTCAGGAGGAGCACTAGGGAGGTCATTTGGGAAGACATTAACAAACTCATTTACAATCGAAACCAACTCTATGGGTTGGACTTTAGACTCCACATCCCTAACATTTACAAGATGGTAAAGACATTCCTTAGAGATCAACTTATGGGCTTTAATGTAAGAGATGAATCTATCCTTGACCACCGTATTTTGACTTTCCCACTCAAGGACGGGTTCATTTGGGAATTAGAAGTTCACCTACAGGTTCTACAATCTACAAGTATAGTATGCATGCAACCAATCTATTACAAGAATAATATCAAAATCAATCATATCTAACTCAACAGGATCACAAGGCAAGATTTTATGCAAGATGCAAAGAGGACAACACCTGTAGACTCTTCAAGCAACAATAAATGCACCAATAGGAGCAAACACCTCGTATGACTCATGCGATAATTTGGGATTAACATGGAACTTTTTGGCAGTTAAGGGGGTAACAAAAGATTTTCAACAAATCGGTAACAACGACGGGCATCTCATCAACCCCTTGTCTTCCATGCTAAGCATAAAACTGATTGTGCCTTGGGGCACTAACTTGTTGTCCACCTCTCTCTAATAGGACCATATTAGCACCTTTTGGACAAACCAACTTGCCCTTGTTGCGACTTCGAGGGCAATCCACCTTCTTGTGACCCACTTTCCCATAACCAAAACATGCATTAGTGTCCCTCAAGCATGGGCCTCTATGACTCTTACCACATCTTTGACACACATCATTAGGAACTACAACACCCATACCTTAGTCCCTTGGAAAGTCATTGGAAAACCTATTAGGAGCATGAGAAGACCCTTGGCCTTGGTGAATCTAGCCACCTTTTTGGAACCTACCCTCGAGTGAGGCCCTCTTGGCCTCAGGAGCCCTCCTCTTTCTCAACTTCTCCCCCTCTATTTGCTCGGAATAGGTCATCAAATGGGATAAGTCCATGTCACCAATCAACATAGTGGATTGGTATTCTTCACTCACTAGGTCGGACACACCCATGAGAAATTTGTTCATTCTTGCCCTTGAGTCAGCAACCAAGTGGGTTGTATACTTTGAAAGTTGGTTGAACTTGAGTGTATACTCTCTCACACTCATGGAACCTTGTCTTAAATTCATAAACTCTACAAATTTAGCTTCCCTAAGTTCAAGAGGGAAGAACTAATTAAGCAAAGCCATTTTGAACTCTTCCCAAAGCACCAACTAGCCAACTCCCTTCTCTTTCTTTCATTTATTAAACCATATTTGAGCTACCCCTTTGAGTTAGTAAGTCACTAACTCCACCTTAACCTCCGACCTTACCCACATGATAGACAGAATCTTGTAAACCTCATTAATGAATTCTTGAGGATCCTCACTCACTTCCACCCATGAAATTTTGGAGGATTCATTCTCGTGCAATCTCTCACCCAAGAGGCCAGTGTAGGAGCTGAGGGGCTTGGGCCCCTTGGTTGGATAGATTAGCCACAACTTGTGCAAGCAAGGTGAGAGCATCCCTAAGCTCTTCATTAGCCGGTTTCTCCTTGGGAGTGCAGGCTCATCTTTCTCTAGTGTTAGGTATGATCCAACATAGAAAAGAACAATTGTTAGGGGAGGAAAGATTATTTCAACTCTATAGCATGACTTATAACATAAAGAAGGGAAATAATTCCTAAAGCATCTCATAGCCTCCTACGCACAACACAACCATGAATAAGACTCTAATTGATGTGGCGTGTTGGACTTAGAAGATCTAATGATCAACTGCTCGGATAACAAGTTTTTCACGACCCAAGCCTAGGGCCTAATCGTGACATGGCGCATGGGAAACCCAATGGGAACCCAAGCAAGCCTCTTAACATATTATTACATATCCTTGGTTGCAAAAACAATAAAGTACCAATAAAGTATTAGAAGTAAGGGTAAAGGGGCTAAGGGGAAACTTCCATATAATGAACAACAAGAGTCATTAGAGACAAAGCTCATGGCATAAATATATAACATATCCAATAACACCTCTACTACATAAAAATAAGAGCAAGGACCAAGACAAAGCAACTGACCTCACCCTCATAGTCAATACATAATCAAAAGAGATAAAAGTCTTAATAAATAACAAGAGATCATATGTAACAACCCCGGATTGGAGAACTCACCAACAAGTTTGATAACAGTCATACTAGGCATGTAGAGGAGGAGGAGGATCAAGTGGTGTACTGGTTCTTACATGGTGATATTATGTAAGCATAGAGTATGCATTAGTACATTTGAATGTACTATGTATGTAGGATAGAATGCAACAAGAGGTAAGTAACATGATCAAAATGCATAAGTATAGGCAATGAGTAACATATAAGAATATGGCATATATGATTAATGCTTAAAACATGCTTACAAAGAACATAACATATGTGTAAGTAGTGACCACTTTCTATTGGTGGATCATCACACCCTACCACCCTTGGTGATTATATTGCTAAACCCGTCAATAGGTTAGTGGATCGTCTCACCTTACCACCCTTGGTGCGAAAGTACTAACCCCCGGTATGTTGGTGGATCATCTCACCTACCACCTGTGGTACCAAAGTAGTAACCCCCTAGTAGGTTGGTGGATCATCTCACGCTACCACCCATGATACTAGAGTACTAACCCTTATATAGGTTATCAAGGTATGAATCCCTTGACAAGGTTACCCAGCGCGAAACCCCCGAGTAGGGCATGGTCATATTTCAACATTATATAATAGAATATGATATTTATACATATACATTAATCTCATCATCATTTCGTCATCATATTATCATCCTATAGTCATTCACCTCATAAGACATGCATGGACCTTCAATTCCTCAAGAAACCATATTTAGATATTTTATCAAACACTTAGAGGGTGTGTAGTTCTAGTGTAAATTCATGCAATTTAAGAGTGAAGCCATGCTAATAAATTCAATGTAAAAGCTTCAGTAGGTACTTAGTAACACCCTCAAGCAATAAACATCAAAACCCTTCATCAAACCTCTCAATAAATCATAGCTTCATAGCTCAAAATATGGTAAAACAATCATGATTTCATAAGCCCAAACATAGTGTGTAGTGATTTTCATAATAGATAAGACCCATGAGTAAAAAACTTTAAATTATGCAATTTTGAGAAAAAGGAAGGTTGAACATCATGGGTGAAAGGAACCTATGAAAGAAACCCATATACCTTAGCTTTGGAGATAACTTGATGAAGATTAGAGATGGAGACTTGAAGCTTGAAGGAGAATCTTGAGATCCAGATGAGGCTTTGTGACTTGAATTTAGGAGATGAAATATTGGCTAAGTGTTTTTTCGTGAGTACTGGGGAATGTTTAGAATGATATGAGGGTGAAAAATGACTAAGTATAGGTATTTTCACATTTGGGGACACTTAGGCCCAAGACTTAAAAGTCTTGGGCCATAGGAAAAATAACTGGATAGGAAATTGTACATGTTCACATTGCGGAGAGGACGCAAAGATCCTTTTTCTTTACCTGCGCGGCCTTGGCGCATCGCGTCAAGGGTGCGAAAAGCTCTTTGGAAATTGACATTTTGAAATTTCAAATTTTTGTCTGGTTTCTATAAAATCGAGGTTAGACCCTTTACCCCTAATTTGGATCCCTAAAAAAGAATATAAAGTCACAATTTTAATATCACGCATCGATTGTCGATATAAGAAAATTACAATTCTGGGCACTTTCAATGCACATTTTTGGGCACTTTTTGGGTTCGTTTCAGTAGCCATTACAAAAATGATGGGGTTATAGTGAACCACTACATATTGATATTATATGATATTGGAAATCCTTCTGAATAATTGGGTCATAAGGAAGGTTTCTATCCACCGAAATGACTGGATCGTAAGGTGTGATGTGATTACCTTTGGCAAGTAATCTTCTCCTATCGATAGAACATCTTCATGGGACTAATTTAAGTAATCACTTGAATGAGTTTGATTTGTTGTTTATACTCCATCCCCACTTTATATGAGCATTTTTGCATTCCATGCATCATAGGTTTCATGGCATATTGTATACCATATCTCTTGCTATATATCTCTTTCTATATTATGTGCCCTTGTCATCTAACATTGAATGCAGGATTGATAAGTCATATGCATTGCATACCAGTGTACTTAGTACATTCAAATGTATTAGCTCTTACTTTTTCCTACATAATCTAACCATATGGGACTGAGTACTACCTTCATCGATCGTACGATGACTAGTCAGTCCTATCTTCCAAGGACAAAAAACCATTTTCTCAACCTATGGTGCTTTTTTTTATGTTATTTATTTTAAGGGTGAGCCCTGGACATGTCTTGGTCCCCATCCTATTTTATGACTAGAGGCCTTGTTTGACATCTTGTAGACTCTTTTACGTTTATATGCTAAGTGTTGTATTTTGAGATCATGTTTATAGATATAGCTATCTATTGTATATCATTATATTGATTCTCTATGAGTGTTATAATGTTCTTTTTTCTGCTATGATATGAAAGATCCTAAGTGAAACGATCCCAAAAAGTGCCCAAAAATGTGCATCAAAAGTGTCCAAAATCATAATTTCCATATATCTCAAAACTCGTGCGCGATATCAAACATCTGATTTCATATTCTTGATTAGGGGGAAATTGAGTGGGAAATGGATCTAACCCTAATTTTAGAGAAATCATATCAAAAATCAAAATCCAAAAATGATGAATTCCAGTGTTGATCCATGCCCATGGCTCGATGCGGTTTTGGTGTGGACAAGTGTTATGTTTTGCCAGTTTTTTTGTTTGGTTCAAGTCTTTAGGGTCTTAGGCCTAAGCCTTTCCATGCATAAAAATACCCAAACTTAGTCATATATCACCTTCATACCATACAAGACATTCTCCAATACTCTCTTAAATACTTAGATAAGTACTTCACCAAAACTTCAAGTGTCAAACCTTATTCTGGATCTTAAGGAATTCACTTAAGCTTCAAGTTATCATCTCAATATTCATCAAGGAATTCTCCAAAGTTAAGGTATATGGGTTTCAACCATTGGGTCCTTTCACCCATGGTGCCCAAGCTTCCTTTTTACCTAAATTACATGTTTCTAAGTTGATTTTAGTTATGGGTCTTCTATTATGAATTTGACTATCAACTATGATGGGATTATATAAAAGTGTGACTATTTATACATGTATTGAGCTATGAATCTAAGATCTATGATGAGTTTTGATGAGGGGGCTTCAATGTATTTTGAGAGGTGGTATTACCAAGTATTGGTTGGTTGATTTACTTTAAGATTTTTTTTCATGATTTCACTCTTTAATTGCATGGTTTTACACTAGCATTACACACCTACCAAGTGTTTGATAAAATATACGGTTCAGGATTCTTGAGCTATTGATGATCCATTGCATGACCTATGACTTGAATGACTTTATGATGATGAAAGGAAGGTATATATATGTTGTTCTCATGAAAAGTATGTATAGTGTTGCAACTTGACCACTCCTAGTTGTGGGACTTCTAGACCTCAATGACCATAGATTGTGGGGTGTGACCACCATCAATTAATTGAGGGGTTGATACCTCAATCACCATGGATTGTGGGGTGTGACCACCATCAAGCAATTGAGTGGTTAATACGTCAATCACCATGGAAGGTGGGGTGTGACCACCATCAACCAATTGAGGGTTTGATACCTCAATCACCATGGATGGCGAAGTATGACCACCATCAACCAATTGAGGGGTTGATACCTCAATCATTATGGATGGCGGGGTGTGACGACCATCAACTAATTGAGGGGTTGATACCTTAATCAGTACGGATGGTAGGGTGTGACATCTATCATAATGTTGGTCTATTACTATACATGTAATATATTTTATGTAAGCATGTTTTACTTCAAGCATCACTCGTGTATGCTGTATTGCTATATGCTCATTTATTGACTAATTATGCATTTCGATTATGTAGCCTATCTATTATTGTATTGCATTATACATACTTAGTATATTCAAATGTACTAATGTATACTCTATGCCTACATGATGTTACCATGTAGGAACCGAGCTCCACTTGATTATCCTCATCCTCCTTGTGACTAGTACTATCTTCTCAAAGCAAGTTCGGTGAGTCCTCAACTTTGGAGATGATATCTCTTATTCTTACGTTATGTAAAGACTCTTATTATCTAACTGCATGCTTTTGACTATGAGGATGAGCCCAAAAAGTTGTCTTAGCCCCAGCTCAAATTAAAGTGTAGAGGTGTTGTTGGACAAGTTATGTAATGATGCTTTAAGCTTGATTATCTTGACTCTTTTGGTGCTTCATGATATGAAAGACTTCCCTTAGTACCTTTGCCCTTATTTCTGTTCTTTTATTGTTGCTTAATTGCTTTTGTGAACAAGAATCCATAATGATATATTAAGAGGCTTGATTGGGGCCCCTTTGGGTTCCCCATTCGCTGTGTCATGTCTAGGCCCTAGGGGTGGTTCATGACAAACTTTGTATCAGAGCACTAGGTTGTTAATGGTCGTTGGCATCCAATGCAGTGCATTGAGTAGAGTCATATTCATGATTTTGTTGTGTACCACAACTATGAGTAAGAGACAATGAGACATTTAGGAAATATTTCTTTTCTTCATGATCTGTGTCATACTATTGAAGTTAGGTAAGGTTTCCCCTCTAAGGAATGTCTTTTGACATTTTTAGATCATGCCTAACGCAATAAGAAGAAGAGCCTGCACACCCGAGGATTAACTGGCTCATGGAGAACTACTAGCTCAAGCTATGGCTAACCAAGTCAATCAAGGGGCCCAAGCCCCTCATGCTCCTACTCCAGTATCTTGGGTGAGGGACTTTATGAGGATAAAGTCATTGGAGTCTTATGGGTCTAAAGTGGATGAGAACCCTCAAGAATGCATTGATGATGTGTACAAAGTGTTGGCTATTATGGGTGATAGGCTGGAGGAGAAAGCGGAGTTGGCGGCATACCAACTTAAGGGGGTGGCCCAAATATGGTATACATAGTGGAAGGAGGAGAAGGGATATAACAGTGTGATTCTATAGGAGGAGTTTAAGGCGGCATTTCTAAATCGGTTCTTCCCTCTTGAGCTTAAGGTGGCTAAAATGATGGAATTCATGAATTTGAAGCAAGGATCCATGAGTGCGAGGGAGTATGCCCTCAAGTGCAACCAAATTTCTAAACATGCTCTATACTTGGTTGTCGACTCGAGGTCTAGAATGAATAAGTTTATGATGGGTGTTTCTGATTTGGTGAATGAGGAGTGTCGTGCAGTTATGTTGATTAGTGATATGGACTTGTCAAGCCTTATGACTTATGCTGAACAATTAGAGGGGGATAATTTGAGAAAGAGGAGAAGTGATGAGGCTAAGAGGGTCCGTTTTGATGCTAAGTTCCAAGGACTAAGGGTGGTTAGTTTCATCAAGGCCAACGATCTTTTCATGCTTCCAATAAAAAGTTTGCCAATGACTACCCAAGGGACCAAGGTGATGGTGATGTGGTACCTAATGCTATGTGTCCAAAATGCGGTATAGTCCATGGTGGCCTATGTTTGGGGGATAGTAATGCTTGCTACATTGTGGGAAAGTAGGTCACAAGACAGTTCATTGTCTTTCGGAAGCAAAACAATGGTAAGGATGATCATCAATAAGGTCGGGGTGCTAATGCAGTTCCTTTAGGGAGACGAGGCCAACAAGGTGGTGCCCCAAGGCATAATTGGTTCTATGCACTCCAAGGGAGACAAGGGGTTGATGAGGTGCTCGATATCATTACTGGTATGTTAAAAGTCTTTGATTTTGATGTGTATGTATTTATAGACCGGGTGGAACTCCTTCTTTTGTTACTCCTTTTGTTGCCAAAACGTTTCATGTTGAGGCCAAACTGTTATGCATCTTATGAGGTGTCTACTCCTATTGATGCATCTATTTTTGCTAGGAAGTTCTATAGAAATTGTCTCGTTTGTATCTTGCATAAAATATCACCTTGTGATTTTGTTGAGTTGGATATGGTAGATTTTGATGTCATTCTTGGGATGGACTAGTTACACGCATATTATGCCTTTATCGATTGTAGAACCCGTAGGGTCAAATTTCAATAATGAACCCATCCTTGAGTAGGAGAGTCATGATGTGGTGGTGAAGGGTAGGTTTATATCTTTCATTAAAGCCCAAAAGTTGATCTCTAAGAGGTCTCTCTGAAATCTTGTGAGAGTTAGAGATATTGAGTCCAAAGTCCTTCCTATAAAGTTAGTTTCGGTGGTGAATAAGTTTCTTGATGTCTTTCCTAGTGACCTTCCCAGTGTTCTCCCAAAAGGGAAATAGACTTCTGTATAGACCTCCTTCCCGATACTCAATCTATTTTTATTCCCCCTTACCGTATGGACTCAGCGGAGTTAAAGGAGTTGAAAGAGCGATAGAAGGATTTGTTGGAGAAGGATTTTATTAGGCCTAGCCAATCACCTTTGGGTGCACTGGTATTGATTGTGAAGAAGAAATATGGGTCCCTTAGAATGTGCATTGACTACTAGTAACTTAATAGAGTCACCATAAAGAATAATTATCTTTTTTTAAGGATTAATGATACATTATACCAACTTCAAGGGGCTAGTCACTTCTCTAAGATTGATCTTTGGTTTGGGTATCATCAAGTGAAGGTGAGCGAGCATGATATTCCTAAGATGACCTTTCGGACTAGGTATGGGCATTATGAATTTGTGGTTATATCTTTTGGGTTGAACAATGCACTGGCTATCTTCATGGATCTATGAATAAGGTCTTTAGACCCTATCTTGATTTATTTGTGGTAGTTATCATTGATGATATTTTGATATATTTCCATAGTGAAGAATAGTATGTGAGTCATTTGAGGGTAGTGTTGCAAAAATTAAGGGAAGAGGAGTTGTATTCTAAGTATGAGAAGTGTAACTTTTGGTTGAAAGAGGTTGTTTTTCTAGGTAATATAGTGTTGGGGGATGGTATGAAGGTGGATAATAAAAAGAAGGAAGTGATTAGAAATTGGCCTGGACTTTTGACCCCATTGGACATTAGATGATTCTTAGGCTTAGAATGTTACTATCAGAGGTTTGTGAATAAGTTCTCTTCTATTGCTTCTCCCATGACCAAGTTGACACAAAAGAAGGCTAAGTTTGTGTGGACCAATGATTGTGAAAAGAGTTTCCAAACCTTGAAGGATAAACTTGTGTCTGCTCCTATCTTGTCACCATCGAAAGGTTTAGAAGGGTTTGTTATGCATTGTGATGCCTCACAAATTGGTTTTAGTTGTGTTTTGATGTAAAATGGTAAGGTGATCTCCTATGCTTCTAGACAACTCAAGGTGCATGAGAAGAATTATCCTACACATGATCTTGAATTGGCTGCCGTGGTTTTTACTTTGAAAATTAGGCATCATTATTTGTATGGGGTGTATGTTGATATGTTTACCAATCATAAGAGCCTCTAATATGTCTTCACTCAAAAGGATCTCAACTTGGGACAACTAAAGTAGTTCGAGCTTCCTAAGGATTATGATATAAGTGTGCATTATGATCTCGGTAAGGCTAATGTTATGGTGGATGCTTTGAGTAGGGTGTCTATGGGTAGCCTAGCTCATATTTATGGTGGGGACAAAGAGGTGGCTAGATAGGTCCATCGGTTGGCTAGATTAGGGTTAAGTTGGAAGAGGTTGATAATGGTAGTATTATGGTTGTTGATGGTTCAAAATCTTCCTTGGATGATAAGGTAAAAGCAAAGCAAGATGTTGACCTATCCTTGTTAGAATTGAAGGCCTTGGTTAGGGAGGTCAAGGTGGAGGTATTCTCCCAAGGGGGATATGGTGCCCTTAGGTACCAAGGTAGATTTTGTGTGGTTAGTGTTGATGGCTTGGGAGAGAAGATTCTTGATGAGGCTCATAATTTTTCCTATTCCATACGCCCTGGTTACAATGATGTATAGGGATTTGAGAGAGATGTTTTGGTGGGCTGGTATGAAGAGAGACATTGCCAAATTTGTATCTGGTTGTTGTAGTTGCCATCAAGTCAAAGCTGAGAATCAAAGGACGGGTGGCCTAACCCAAGATATGGAGATTCCTACTTGGAAATGGGAGGAAATTAACGTGCATTTTGTGGTTGGGTTGCTTAAGACTAGAAAGGGTTTGGACTCCATTTGTGTTTTAGTTGATAGAATGACAAAGTCGACTCATTTTCTACCAGTTAAGACTACTTATGGTGTGGAAGACTATGCTAAATTGTACATTCGTGAGTTGGTTAGATTGCATGGGGTTCCCTTGTCTATTATATCGGATCATGGTTCTCAATTCAATTTACACTTTTGGAGGTCCTTCTAAAAAGGTCTTGGTACTAAGTAAAGTTTAGTATGACTTTTCACCCTCAAACGGATTGCCAAGCTGAAAGAACTATCCAAACTTTTGAGGATTTGCTAAGATCCTATGTTTTGGAGTTTAAGGGTAGTTGGGATGGTCATCTTCCATTGATTGAGTTTTCTTACAATAATATCTATCATTTTGGTATTGGTATGGCTCCTTTTGAGGCTCTCTATGGTTGATGTTGTAGATCCCTAGTATGATGGTTTAAGATAGGAGAAATGGCTTTGTTGGGTTTGGATCTGGTCATGGAGGCTATGGAGAAAGTCAGGTTGATTAGGGAAAGGTTCATAACAGCCCAAAGTCATCAAAGGTCCAATGCCGATTTGAGGAGATGGGATCTTGAATTTAAAGTTGGTGATTGGGTCTATTTGAAGGTTTCAGCCATAAAGGGTGTGGTTCCTTATGGTAAAAAAGATAAATTAAGTCCAAGAGATGTGTGTCCTTGTAGGGTGTTGAGGAAGATTGGTAAGGTAACATATGAGTTGGATTTTCCTAGTGAAATGGACTTGGTCCATCCAGTCTTTCATGTATCCATTCAGTTAAGGAAATGTATGGGTGACGCGAATGCTATTGTCCCATTGGATGTTGTGAGTGATGTTGAAGACAACTTGACCTATGAAGAAGTTCCAGTAGAGATCTTGAATAGACAAGTAAAGAGTTTGAGGAAGAAATATGTGGCTTTCATTAAGGTCCTTTGGAGGAATCGACAAGTCGAGAGTGCTACATAGAAAGCTGAAGCGAACATGCAAAAGAGATATCCCTATCTCTTCCATTCTACTCAAGCCTAAGGTACTAATTCTAAGTCTTCTATATGATTTTATGTCTCATGTATCAGCCGTTTATGTCATTGCATGCATTCATGTTTATGTTAACAAGTTCATGGAAATTTTAATACTTATGTTGACATTTATGAAAAGGGTGTTTAACTGCATTATTCCATTCTTGTTAGCGCTGATTTATTCATGATTACTCTTTTTATACACATTTCTTTGACATTTGGGGACGAATTTTCCCAAGGGAGAGATATTGAAAAAACCCTAAAAGTACCCGAAAATGTGCCTTGGAAGTGCCCAAAATCGTAATTTCCATATATCTCAAAATTCGTGTGCGGTACCAAAAATTCAGCTTCATATTCTTGATCAAGGGGAAAAATTGAGTGGTAAATGGGTCTAACCTAGATTTTAGAGCAGCCGTATCAAAATTCAAAAATCCAAAAATGACGAATTCTAGTATATTGATCTGCGCCCCTGGCGCGATGCGTCTTGGGCACGGACTAGTGTTATTCTTGGCCAGTTTTGTTGTTAGGTCCAAGGTCTTTGGGTCTTCGGCCTAAGTCTTCACCATGCGTAAAAATACCTATACTTAGTTATATATCACCTTCATATCATACAAGACATTCACAAATACTCTTTCAAACACTTAGACTAATATTTCACCTAAAATTGAAGTGCCAAACCTCATTCCGAATCTTAAGGAATTCACTCAAGCTTCAAGTTCTCATCTCAATCGTCATCAAAGAATTCTCCAAAATTGAGGTATATGGGTTTCAACCATTGGGTCCTTTCACCTATGGTACCCAATCTTCCTTTTTTTTAAAAAAAAAATTACATGTTTCTAAGTTGATTTTACTTATAAATCTTCTATTATGAATTTGACTGTGAACTATGTTGGGGTTTGTAAACGTGTGACTGTTTATGCATGTTTTAAGCTATGAATCTAAGATCTATGATGAGTTTAGATGCGGGGGATTCAATGTATTTTTAAGGTGGTATTACCAAATGTTGGTTGGTTGATTTATTTCAAGATTTCTTGCATGATTTAACTCTTTAATTGCATGGTTTTACACTACCACTATACACCCACCAAGTGTTTGATATAATGTCTGGTTTAGGGTTCTTAAGCTATTTATGATCCATTGTATGACCTATGACTTGAACTACTTTACAATGATGAAAGGAAGCTATATATGTGTTATTTTCATGAAAAGTATCTATGGTGGTGCAAGGTGACCACACCTAGTTGAGGGGGTGTTAGACCTCAATCACCATGGATAACAGGGTGTAACCACTATTATCTAGTTGAGGGGTTGATACCTCAATCACTATGGATGACAGGATGTGACCACAATTAACCAATTAAAGGTTTGATACCTCAATCACCATAGATGGTGGGGTGCGACCACCATCAACCAATTAAGAGGTTGATACATCAATCAGCATGGATGCTGGGGTGTGCCCACTATCAATCAATTGAGAGGTTGATACTCAATCACCATGGATGCTCAGGTGTGACAACTATCAACCAATTGATTGGTTGATACCTCAATCACCATAGATGGTAGGGTGTGACAATCCATCATAATCTTAATCTCTTACTACACATGTAATATGTTCTATGTAAGCATGTTATACTACAAGCATCACTCATGCATCCTATATTGCTATATGCTCATTGATTGCTTAATTATGTATTTCGATTATGTTTCCTATCTCTTATTGCATTGTATCCTACATATATAGTACATTCAAATGTACTAACATGTACTCTATGCCCATATGATATTACCATATAGGAACTAGAGCTCCACTTGATTATCCTTATCCTCACCGTGGCTAGTACTTTTTCAAAGCAAGTTTGGTGAGTCCTCAACTCTGGAGATGATATCTCTTATTCTTATGTTATGTAAAAACTCTTATTATCTAACTGTATACTTTTAACTATGAGGGTGAGATCAGAATGTTGTCTTGGCCTCTGCTCAATTCTACGTGTAGAGGTATTGTTGGACAAGTTACGTAATGATGCTATAAGCTTGATTCTCTTGAATCTTTTGATGCTTTATGATATGAAAGGCTTTCCTTAGTCCCTTTGCCCTTATTTCTATTCTTTTATTATTGTTTAATTGCTTTCACGACTAAAGATGTGTAATGATATGTTAAGAGGCTTGACTGGGGCCCTAGGCTTGGGTTGTGACACTAAGACCCAAATTGCCTCGATAGAATGAATCATACTTGTCCGCCCCTTAGTTTTATGTGCTACGTGTTATGTGGATCCCTGTTAATCCCTTCTCCTATGATATTCTCACAGCGTGAGTCCTAGTTTCTTGTCACTTAGAACTATGTGTTTACTATTTATATACGCGTTTGAACCAATGATGTGAATATCGATACTATGAGTCTTGTTTGGGGACTCTTGGATTTGCATTTGCCATATAACTCTTAGACCCTAGGTCCAAGTCATGGCATTTATGGAAAAATATTGATGTTCCTTTTTAATGTTGCTTCATTGTCATGTTATGGTCCCATTGACCCTTTTCCTATTTTTATTCCACAAATGTTTAATTTATGCCTATGAATGCTTAAGATATTTAATATGGCTTGGGTGAGGTGCCTTCGGGTATCTCATTTAATGTGTGATGACTAGGCCCTAGGTCAAATCATTACATTATTGCACCATGAATACAGGATTTATTGTCATATACAAGATAGGCCCTTGACAAGAACGATGATTAGAACCTCAGAAGACTCTAATCAAGCCTCTTAGCACATAAAGCATACCTAATGTATTAAGAGTTGACAACAGTATAAAGGAAAGTAGAAGTATGTGTCAAATTAGGGCCTAGATCATAAAATCAATCAACTCTTAAATAGACATGATTACCTTTAAGCTTTGTTTAATTATGCCTTTATAACTATGAAGGGGGCATAAGACAAGCCCTAGCACACCATAAACTCAAGCAAGAAAGATAGTCTTCAAATGGCAAAAGAATATAGGGGGACCACCCTTAAATCATGAGGACTCACCAAACTAATTTTCAAATGGAATCCGAATTAGCCACAAATATTGCAAGCAGCGCCAGGACCTACGTTATGATATAATGTAGCGCAAAAAAAGTATATGTTAGTACTTTGAAAAAAATAAGTATGTGATAAATGCCATGAATTAAATATCATGACATTTACTAGACCAAATTAAATAACATGCAAAGTAAATCATTTATAACTTGGGAGTAAAAGATAAACAAGATCAATGCAAATAAATAATCATGATGAAACTTTGGAGTGGCATAAGTGAGTAGAAATTAGAGTCATATGTGTGATATGAATCATAATCGACAATAAGATCATGTGTGCTATGACATGGAATATCAATATTAACCTTACATCAAAAAAAATAGAGACTACTTTTTAAGGTAGACTTCCTGAGGATATTATCATAATCAGCTCAAGCTATATGTTGATCCACTAGCTATACCTAAATAGACCCATATAGTGGTAGGTAATTTGGACTAGATATTGCTAGTTGAATTCTCTTGGGCTATTCTTTTGAGCTTCCAGATCAAACCCTCCCTTAAATCCTCTTGGTGCTAAAGCAAATCTCAATAGAACAATAGTAATTCTAAGTCATAAAGTCAAATCATGAGGAACAGAAATGTTTAGTGACCAATCCAATTTAATCAAGTTATAATAGAGTAGCTCATTAAATCATTGATTTGATCAGTCCAGGAATGTTACTTATCCACATCTTGAATCTATGAGTCAGTGAGTAAAACTCAGAAGCTTTGGTTCAATCAATGTGAGTATTTTACTTATCAGACCTTGAATCTCGGAATAACTTCTCACCATCATTCCTTCATTCATTCTTAAGGAATTTCAATAAAACATACTTAAATACTTTCATAAAACTTGAGTGAAGCCCTTGATCATTCATAGTAATAATTCATAGTGAAGTTAGGGTTGCATGGGTTAATAAATAATTTATTTGAAATTATAAATTTGATAAAATCATGCATAATCATGCAGAATATTGCCAATTTATATCATACATGAAAAATTAAAATACATAAAATCTTGATAGCATTGAGGAGAACTTCATTGGAATTCATTGAAATCACATAACAGATAACAATTCATGCACAATTAAATTTATATTCATGAAACAAAATATAATTGAAATAGCCTATTGTAAAACTATATGTAATGACCGTCCAGATCATTTCTGTAATTTTGTGACAACTTTGTTAATTTGAGAATGTGTATAATTACCTCGGGCCATTGGTAATTTCTTGGGACTATAGTGATGGCTATTGGTTGGGTTATTCGAGAATTATGTAAATTTTTGAGTTAACCAGGAAGTAATGTCCGTCAAATGAGTTTATGGGTAAAGTCTTAGTAAATGAGCTTGGAATGGGATTCTTGATGGTTCTATTAGCTTCAAAATGGTTAAATTAAGCTAGGTGCATGTCTAATACAATTATACCAGGGATTGCAAATTTGGCCGTCGAAACTGGTTAGTAGTTGATCCAGTCAACGCCCTCATGAGACATACCTCAAATGAGAATTTTGATAGCACAGTTAGATCCAAAATTTTGATTTTGATATAGGATGATCCTTTGTTTGATACTAGGGAAGTCTGAGCATGATTTGATCCCCTGGGCTTTCTGTTAAAAGTTCAGTAAAAAGAAGTGGGACCCTAATTATATCGTAGGAAGCTTTGTTTGAAATTCCAATAGCATTGTTAGATCCAGAATGAAATCCATAGGGTTATATAGTTTGTTTAGGAAAATCAAGTCCGAACGAGCATGAAACGACGAAAAGGGAAGTGAAGGATTAATGGGAAAAGGGGTGATATAGCACATCCTCTGTGTGTGAACATGTTTTAGGGAAAGTAAATATATAATTCCTCTCAACTTTGACTGCGATTTGAGCTCATTTTTCATTCATTTTGAGTGATTTAAAATGCTATATGATTCAAATTTTTCCAAGGAAAATTTTCGTGAAGTTGGATTCGAGATTTGACATTATTTTGAGCTGAATCTCTACTTTTTGGTTGATGATATATCTCCAATGAGTGAAAACTTTACTTTGTGATATCTTGGTCATTTCTCAATGAAATTAAGTGAAATTTGAGCCTAAATTATTCTGCGTTCTAAGAGGAACCCTGTGGTATATTGGGTGTTAGCTGGTTTTGTTTGGTCTTAAAGAATTTTGACGAGAATATTTTGAAAAGAATATTTTCCCAATAAAGATTTTAACTTCATTTTTGGGCTTTTTCTTGGTCATGACTCGTACCTGTATGATGATCACACCCAAGTTACACCTCTATTTCAAAGGATAAAGTAGTTATTGTCAAATATAAGAACTAACGAAGGTTAGGATCAAATCCCACAGGGAATACAAAGACTCATAAATAATTCACCAATAAGCAATTCAAGTAATTAACAACATAATTCTCCAAAGGGAAGGGGGTTTGAAATATTCGATAAGAAATTAAACTAAAATAACTATAATAGGAGAGAATCAATAATAGAGAGGAACTTGGGTGTTGTGTTCCTCATGACTAACCAACTCAATAACATCGGATAACTAAGTTCGTGATAAGAGTATAGTATGCAGGATAGTAATTTAAGTTCACCAATCCTTTTGGTTAAAGATGAGAGACAAATTTCTCTATGTGACTTGGCCCATCTCCATAGTGTTCAATACTAGCCATTACCTATAGTGCTAGTCAACCTCCCCTTGGTCTAGTTTGGTTGATTTGATGAGAACATATCATCGAATCCTGTTAATCAATGTCTTTGTCTATTCATTACTACCTTGATCGAAAAAGTAACACTAGGTAAGTTCTAATGTTGGCCACCACTAGAGAACATGCAAAACAAAGAGAATTGATTAATACATGCAAATATACATTCTATGAATTGTTAATTACTCGGGTTTATTTGGTTAGATCTTGTTCCCACAATCCAAGTTGTGGATTTCACTACTTATGCTATAGGTATATGAATAAATTATGAATTGAGAAAACATAATTAAACACTTATCCAATTGAGAATCAAGCAAATCCAAAATTAATTGAGAATCAAGATTTGAAGATCAAATTAATTCACAGGTATATTCTCTCAATTTTCCCATTATTATATCTAACCCTAATTACAATGAAACTCATGGCTCTTTATGAAAAATGACCTAAAATTACTATTTATTGTAATTACAATTAAGTCCTTAAAAATAGAAAATTTGGTCAACTGACTCCATGAAACCTATTTACGACTCATAGATGCCAATCGAAGTCTTGTAATAAGCTCTTGGGATCTTGGACTTCACTTGTATGAACTATCGTCATGACTTTTAAACTGATTTACAACTCGTGCTTCAGGCTCGTAGGCTTCTACTACTTCAAATCATCCCTCTCTGGAAATCTTCACAAAACCTATCTATACGACTCATAGAATGCTCTACAACTCATATAGAGATCTCATATAGGTGATCCTCAGATATCATCTTCACTGGAATTTATCACGAAACTGCATTTACAACTCGTAGAATGCTTTACGACTCATACAGGGTCTCGTAAATCACCAAAACTAGAAAAATCTGCAATTTTACCCCAAAGTCATGCCAACATGCTTTCCTGCAAAACTAAACACAAAAACATACATAAAAACCATAAATGTCGTACTGGGAACATATAAAATCCTAAGTTTTAGGCATAAAAAATGTTGTATTTTGACAACACATCATATGAATATGTGTATAGTCTATTATTACTAAGATATGATGACTAAGAGACTGTGTATAGATTATATGCCATATTGTGGCCTTATTCTGGTATAGATATGATTTGATAATTGTGGTTCCACTTGTTGATTCTTTCCACCTTGTGACTTGATTACTTGCGTGTTATGTTTTTGTTCGTGTTATGTTTTTGTTGGTACTATCTGCTGTGGACACGCATGATATCCCTGACATTACTGCATTTTGCTTCCATTATTTGCGGTTGGCTAGAGTATAATATGTTTTCCTATTGGGCTTGATTCTATCCCGATTATTGAGGTCTATACTCTTGTGTGCTGTTGTTATCAACTGGGTTTGGTTTCTACATTCATAATATTTGGGGTGAGTTGCCATTATCCATGGGATAGTGGTAATATGAATTGTATAGGATATCCAGTTTGAGAATATCATTCCCTACACTAACTTTGGGTATGACTAGACTTTGGAATTTTTAATCCAGATACATTAGCTGAGTGGGTGTTTGATTGATGCCTCAAGTCCTAAGATGATACTTTAAATTGCTTTCAAGCACCGACAACCATACCTGAGTATCTGATTTCATAGGTTATGCACCCTCTGTTTTGAGTTTTGATGGTCACGCTTGAGTATTAGGCTTTGGATGTTGATTCCTAGGACCAAACAACTTTCGATTGTTTGGGTCTAGGACCTTGCTGATTCCATTTTAGGGGCAGGACCCCATGCTATATATTCTGAGCTGAGATATATTATTTATGCTAGGAGGATTCTTTCTCCCTTGAGGTATATGTGCCACCATTATATTTATGGTCAGACTACTTGGCCCTGACATACTACTCGATTGGAGGTTAGGTTGGAACACCCAGGGGTTCGAGTTCATATGTGATACCATTTCTGGATGGGTTGAGGATCTAGTTATTGTTGTGATTCTAGGGGCTGAGGGGTGATTGTTACCAGTTGATCCACTCACCTTATCATACCCTGATTGTGTGTGGGTATAACCTTTGGGTTTATGGGGGTATTCAGGCTTAGATACTAGTGCCTTACGACTATGTACAACTAACCCATATTTTGATGATATGGAGACCTAGGCTCTGTGATGACTTTATGGGATTTTGTGATAGTTTTGAGGTACTATGTGATGATCGATTGATTATATATTATGGGTAGGTATACCTTCTGGGCTTGTATGGTCCTAATTGGTGTATAGGCATATATACTAGGGCCGTGCACCTACGTATGACACTATGCCTCAGTTGGGGATAGCTGTGGTATGAGGCTACATAGTTTTCATCAGTGGTATCGATGTTCATCACTTGAGTTAGTTTAGGTTATCATGGTTATCTCTTAAGTTGGATTAGTTATCATTGTTCATCTGCTTGGTTGGCTCAGTGGTGGGTTGAGTGTTTCTAGACATGCCTATACATTGACCCGAGTTTTTTTTGCCATACTACTATAGTTCTTTTTATATTTAGGCTTTATATATGTATACTATTTCACTTGGTTGATGATGCCTATTGGGTGCCTTTTTTTGTACTCACCCCTACTTCTACATCTTCTCATGGTGCAGGGTCAATGTATGGGAAGTGATAGCTGAGTTGGGGAACTTTAGGAGCGCTCAAGAGACTTTTGGTGAGCATCGACAAATCTGGTTTCTTTATAGTATCCTTCTTATTACTGACGATCTTTTGTATCTATGCATTGGCCTTGTGCAGTAGTGTCATGTATTTGTAGAGGTACTCTAATTTTTTCTATTATTATGATTATTAATATATGTATATGATATGTCCTTATGTCTATTGTATATCTATATAGTTGACTTCCAAGTTCTAAGGTAGGTTTCAATTATGTATATTGTCATATTGGTTATGGTTTAGACTAGAATACTAGGACAGGTACCATGGAGGTTGGGTAATTGGCGTGCCTATAGGTGTGATCTAGCAGGCACCATTATGACCGAGAACGGATTGTGACAAGGTGGTACCAAAGCTTAAGGTTTACTGGTCTCAGTTGTATAGAGCTATCATCTAGTAGAATCCTTTGGACTGGTATGGAGATGTCTAGGCTTATCTCTAGGAGGCTACAGGATGTTTAGAAACTTTCCTATGTTATTTATTCTTGTTATGTATCTTGTCAATGGTTTTTCAATTTTAAAGAATTTGGTTTTGTTCGTTTCTTTGTATGGATACCATATAGAGATTAGGCTCCGGGCGAGGGAAGTATTGCATCATCAGTCCTAAATAGAGAGCATCCCTAGAGCCCTAGAGCTGAGGATGGATGCCTTCGAGTTGTAACAACTAAATTGGATAGTTGCAGGCATTAGAGTTATCGGTGCTCCGGATAAACATATTCCAGGCGGGAGATATATGACTGAAGTAATGCTATTGGTTCTCTTGGTATACCCTTCTTTAGTTACTTAACTACTGATTTGGTTTGTTGGGTTCCTAATATTGATAAGTATGCTACGCTTGATGGGATTCTATGTGATTGTCACTTATGTTATGATTATACCCTGTTGCTAGCTGAATGTAAGTCAAACCCTGTGATTTATACATATGACTGTGTTTGATGCTTACCTACTTGAGTAGGTAGTCTGATACTGGTGTACTCTATATTTGAGAGGCCGACTGTCAGTTATACCCTTAGCTATACATTGTGCCTCTATGGTTATAATTTTGTTGTGATGATCTGTTGATATGTGATTCCCAAAATTCTTGGGTGACTAGATTGTAAGATAAATGTTATACCTAGAGGCTTAGGTAGGTTGTTTATTGTTGGATAGGATATTGATGCTTTATCAGTTGAGTGGTTGGCCACTCCATCCTGGGGACTTGGTATAATTGTTGGTCGACTGGAATTATGTTGTTCGAATTCTTGGCTATGCTTGTCAGTGGGAATGCTAATCATTTTTGCTAGTTTTCCTGGTATTTGCGTTATGGTTTTATAGTGTTAGATGCATTTCTTAGTTTCTCACTTGCTTAAATATGAGTTTTGACTATCTTTTATCCTCGGTTAGATATCGAGGCAGTGGAAGGTCCCTTTTATTATTAGGGGATTAGGTATGGGGACTCTTTAGGATTGTGATACGTAGGTCGAGTGATATATTAGATTGCCTCGGTTTTGATATTGCCCTTGGGGCAGATTGACTTGTTTCTATTATGCGGTTATCGATGTGGCACTCTAGTTGGCTAATTTGAGCCTGTAGAGTTGAGCCAGTACATCATAAACATGTTATAGTGTGCCTTAGCAGGGGTCTAGGATGTTCAAGATAAACTGAAGACAACTCTGAGTTAGCACCTTGGGTTATGCCAACCATGAACACCGATTTGTATAGCTTGAGATCGGAAATAGAGTGGTTCTGGGCTTTGTTTGGGCTGGTTGCATCTGAACTCGCCCTACCTCTTGCTTGTTCTATTATATTTTCTTGTTTCCACTTATTGATATTGTGTTATGTATTCTGGATAAGTTACATGTACCCTAATATGATTTCATTGAATTAAATGATTGTCTGATATTGCTAAGGGAGGTTGTGGTAAAGGAAATTCTGGGGGTTGTACCCAAATCTTTTATGGCCATTGTGAGTAGATAATTGTGTTTTTTCAAACCATTTAATGACATCCTCTACCTTCTTTGACTTTTTCCTTCCTTCTTTTCTCATAAATTCTCATATATATAAAACTGTTAGTCAGATTTAGAATTAACGCTTTTAGAATTCTCAGGAACTAGCATTTAACATAAAAATATCTCTTATCACATAAATAAGACCTATTTACTAAAAACTAGGTGTAATATTTTTCTACTCCACCCTCTTCCCTCACATATATCTTGTAGTTTTTCTGCTTACAAACATGGCTTTTTGTGATAAAGTAACATAATGACTTTTCAACCTTTGATATATCGATGTCAAGAACTGTGCTGATAGAAGGACAGATGGAGTTAATATTTCGTCCCTCTATTATTATTTTACTTATGACCTGTGAAGAAAAAAATAAAAGATATTTAGTAATTTTCTACATATATGTTAAAACTCAAGAAGATGTATAACTCAAAATTCATCAAAATACTTGTTCCATGTTAGGACTTCAAAATTTGTTATTTTTGGGAATTTTCTAATTAGAGAATAATATTTTATAATACAAATTATTACGACAACATAATCGTAAGCATGTTTGATTAACAGATTTGTACATATATTTTTTTGTCATCAATAGGATCCATAGCGAATGGACAGAGAATCCCAGCGCACGTCAGACAAGTTTTTTTTGTATAGAATCATATACTATTCCATGAGCACTATTAAGACAATTAAAAGTAATTATCCTAAAGTTTTCTCAAATAATTTTATTTAGTGTAAGTAAATAAATAGAAAGCATACCAAAAGTGCTTCAGATCACCCAAGCCAATCATTGAAAGAGCCGAAAATGATTTCTCATTCGGGTAATTGTATTTCATCATAGTCGATAAATCCTCCATTAGTTGGGTAGGAGATAACTTATCTAAATAGGAAAACTCCATTTTCAAATCTATAAACAAGTGTATTAGATTATCAGGTTTAGGATTTCTTGAATCTTTTTTTATGTGTCTTTTGGTTCTGCTTGTGCTAGTCATGGGAACACGGCATCGAGCAAAAACTGGTGTACTACAGTGTCACAGAAGAATTACTTTTTTTTTTTACTAATAAATCACCTGAAAGTTGACAACAAACACTATGTTTTAGTGAATAGACATTGTTCAGGAGAAAATTAAGTTATTACACGAAATAAAAACTCACCCACAAGTTCCCTCTCAAAGATTAATTTTTGTTTATTATAAAGAATGAGAACAACGGAAGCCGAGAGAAGCTGCAGAGCTATTCGGTTAGTCTTCTCCAATGTCGCTGGATTAGTATCTTAGGGTTAGACTAGAAGATCCATCAACACACCTAAGGCTGAGGTGCAAGATCGACTCCTATCCTAAACCATAAAGAGGTAAGTAGAGATTCATAGTATCTCATAATAATAAGTGTTCAACATAATTAAGTCTCAAAATGACTAGAGTGCTGTAGCTAGTGTCCTCGGACTTGAGTACTCACAATTCTTATCTCTAAAGTACCGAACTAGCCACGTGAAGGATGATCAAAAGGAGCTTTGGTCCCTACATAATAATATCATGTAGGTATAGAGTATGCATTAGTACGTTTGAATGTACTAAGTATGCGGGATGCAATGCAATAAAACATAATCTATATTCAAAATACATAATCATAATCTCAATATGGCATGCTTGATCAATGCTCATAATAAAACATGCCTGTAAATCATTCATCTTGCACAATAATATATATATATCATACATATGTGGGCAGTGACCTCATCCGACATATACTAAGTAGTAGTAGTATACCTCACCCCCGACGAAGTGTGGTCTGCTTGCCAAGGCAAACCAAACATGAGGAAGTTGGGCTCCATGGATGAAAAAACCAATGGATGAAACCCATATACCTTAAACCTTGAATCTTTGAGGTGAGCTTGAAGTAGACTTATAGCTTGAAATAAATTCTTGAGTTCCTAAATTGAGATTGAGATTCTTAGATTTAAATGAGAGAATTGATAGAGTCTTAGAGAGGTTTGACAGAGGGTTTTGGGAGTTATAGAGTTGAAAAATGGCTTAGTATGGGTGATTTCACGTTTAAATGGGTATAGGGCTATGACCCCAATGCCATTGGCCGAAACACAAAAGTAAAAAAAACATTGCACTGGTCCGCGTCGAAGCCTGGTCACGGATGCACATTAGAAATTGAAAATTAGTGAAAATTAGTTTTTACTATAGGCCTTCTAAAATTCAGGTTATACCCATTTCACACTCAATTTTCCCCCCCAATAAAGAATATAAAGTCAAAGTTTTGATATCATACACGGATTTTAAGATATAGAAAAATTATGATTGTGGAAATTTCCAAAGCACATGAGGGGCGTTTCAACAACATCTCTTATTGTGAGTAGTATGGATCTAATTTAAATGAAGGATTGGTTTAAAGATTTTTTAGCATATGATTTTGTTATCTCATGATCTTAATACTTTGATTTATTGCTTGATTCCACAAGATACGATAATGAGAAATTTAGTTTCATCGATAATAATGCAAAACTTGTGTGTTCTAATATTTGAGTAAGGCTATATATATGTTCTGATTTCTTATAATCCATGATGCCCTAATTTCTTGTAATGCTCCTCTAGCATCAGATTTTGTCTTGTCTTATCACTATGGATGGTGCTCTTCTTCCTTTGATGGTTACCATGATGAAGGGGTGTTGTGGTTGCCACTATATTATGCACCAAATAATCACACACAATAATATGTTTAAGGAGAAAGAAATGGAGAATAAAGCAGCATTCCTCTGAGCTTTCATTTGAATAAGTTTTTTTTTCTTTCTAATTAACATAGTATGTATTGTTAGAGACGTATTTCATTCGGTAGAATAAATTATGCTTTTTATATTGTCCTATTTGAAAAGATTAAATGATATTATTTTCTTGATGAATACCTTTGTTGAATTTCTATTAAAGATAAATGATCACATATTAACTTTCTGATAACAAAATAGAGGAGATATTTTGTATTTAGACAATTCTTTGGACCTAAATTTGAAAATATTTTCACCCTCTTCTTTTGTTACAACATTTTGAATAAAATTACAACCTAATATTCTTATCTTATTATCCCCCACACATAAAAAGGAAAGTTGCTATCACTTTCAGGTACTTAGATATTATGCTTTAGCTTTTATCTTACCCTCACACTCTTAATATATAGACATATAGTTGATTTTTCATTAAACTATGATATTATTATTTTAATAATATTAAATATTGACTATAATAAATATAACAACAACAACAACATACCCCAGTGTCTCAAAAGGCTCCCGCTCATTGCGGGGTGAGGGGGGTCGGATGCACGCAGCCTAACCCCTATGTTTAAAAAACATAAAGTGGTTGTTTCCAGATGACCCATGAGGAGCGTCGAAAGTTGCATTGACTAACTGCTACTTCACAAATGAAAAAAGCGCAAATAGTTTAAAGAGCCATTTTGCTTTATTTAATCATACTCCAAGGTCAAAAAATAGTCAATCTTTGGCTCCATCCGAGATTGATGGAAAAACTATAATAAATATAAGAATAATTAAATAGAAAAAAAAATTTATGTTGAAGAACTTTTTTCAACTAAAATAGACTTGATTAAAATATAATCAAAAAATTTAAATACTAGACAAAAAAAATTAAAAATTTCAAGGTCCAAAAAAATAGTAGTCTTATCAAAGTATAGCAATATACAAACTAACTACATCATAAGTAACAAAATGAAGCACTACACATAAACACAGATAAAAAATCCAAAATAATCAGTCAAGATGTAAGTTTATCTGCCTAGACACATATTTGCATATACAACTTCAATAATATGAAGATTATAGAACCAACAGAGGAAAAGCATTAGCATAAAAACGATGGAATTTGGAGAAAGATTATTACTTCATAATTTGTAGGTGAAAACATACCTGAGGAGTTTGGGGCAACGGTTCTGGAGTCAATGGAAGAACAAACCATAGTAAAAGCTTTGTACTTAGGTTTCACTGAGGAATGAAAAATCCTAGAGCCTAAGATTGAATTTTTGAATAGCTCTAGAATGAAAACCCTAGAACCTAAGATTGAATTTTCGAATGGAGCTATTAATTTTTTTATTTCTTTCTTTTTTAAAACGTTACATTCTTTTTATTTTTCAAGTTAAATTCTTAAGCTTCTTTTTTACTTTGTTTTTTTTTTCATTTTTCTCTTCCTTTGCATTTTTTTACTATCATAAAAGAAACATCCATTATTTTTATGTGCAATATATATATATATATATATATATATATATATATATATTATAATTATAGTTACTTTATTGATTTATTCATTTAAATTATTCAATTTTAATAAATGCATATAATT